>JRHT02000339.1:8740-25433 GCA_011800875.2 Suillus brevipes Sb2 | reverse complement strand
GATGGCACACAAGAGAGCTGAAGGAGCTGAACAAGAACAATAGCGCGGTCAAGGTTTGNTGTCCTCGCGCTGCCCACGAGCGTAGTCACCCAAAGGGGCCGACCAGAAGGTGGCTTACAAATTGGCAATTTCCCACGATAATCTAATATAGATTTCTCGAAATATTTTCCGTTCCACCGTGACTGGCTACAGCAAGCTGCCACAGTGCCCACAGGACACATACCACCACCAGTAGCTGTATACATCATCTTACTATGTGATCTAAGGAGAGTAATTATTATCACATCCGTTGCAAAGCTACTGGTGGTCGATCATCATGCCCCCGACATAGATCGCAATGATACGGTAGTGTCAAATTTCTCAGCTCTATGCAAACAGCTTACCGTGCGCTCAAGTTGTTGCGGTTGTAGCTGAGATGCCAAATGAGTCACTGTGCACACACTCTGTCACTGGCCCGGCGCCTAAGGACTCGTACTAAGTGTTTCTCGGAGAAGCTCCAGGGCCAGCCATGATCTTATTTCCGCATACGCTGATCAATTGTCTTTTGACGGCAGGGTGCATTGCGGATATAAGNATAATTTCAGCTGCTTTGCGTCATATTTTCAGAGACCAGCAACATCTGCAGGTCTCGCTCTGTCTTCACACTTTCACTATTTTGTCAAGAATGGATGCTATGACCACGCGATCTGTGACCTTGGATTCACTCCAGGCGTAAGTACCTACATTGTCGTATCGCATTGCATGTCTTCACGAATCATTTCCTGCTATTGATAGTCAACGAGCTGTCGTACGTCTGATTCTCATTATTCACCGACTCCGTGTCAACATCTGATATAATCATTGCATTTCAAGTGTGTGGCTATCGCGAGCTTCACGGTTCTGTGTTGGGATCACATAATCACCTTCGACGACGAGGTACGTCTTATGATCATTCTACCTCAGCAGCACGAATGAAGTCAATACAGGTAGCTTTGATCTGGTGTAAACCTAAAGGGCTTCGTAAGTACAGGTTATCATCTTCGTTCGTTCACTTCACTCCAAATTTGTTCTAGTTGGGTGTCTCTTTCTGTTGGTACGTGGACCTGCGTCTGACGTTTTCCTGAAAATACATTTTACTCTAAATTCAAGAATCGATATATCACACCTCTGGGGTTTATCGTCAACATTATTGGTGAGCTTTCTTCCTATGTTATATGTTACTCCTTGTTGAAATATGTTGTCAGCGTTGACCCTCCCCACTTGGTCTACAGAGGTACGTTGTACCTATTTTCTCCTGTATCTCAAATCTAACCACACGTTTTGTCTCTCAGAGGTTTGTAACTTTCGATCTAAAATGACTGTCATCCAACTGCTTTTAAGCTGCAGACATTTTTTGAGATACCAAGGGGCTATGGTGATAATTGGCGTTGGTATAGCACAACTGATAATGCTGTTACGGTGAGCCATGTCAATGGAATGGTGGTTAGCGCATCTGACTTTTTTTTAGAATTTATGCTTTGTATCGAGAGCACAGACTTGCTACTGCGATACCGGGTCTCCTCTTTTTAGTCTGGGTTGCACTTGAGGGCTATGCCATGACTCGTAGCGAAAGTGAGCACACTTAACAGTTATATGTGCAGACAGCAGTGATATAATACCATTCTAGTGGTTCCCATTACCCCACAAATACATTGTGAGCATTGTTGCCCGATGTAGTAATTTCTTGCTGATTTCTCTGTTAGCCTGCCGTGAGGTCCATGACTTGCCGCTGTACGACTGACTTCTCGTCCTGTTGGTTTGTTAAGTACTCACCATATCATAACATCAGGACACTCTCTGTTACTCGAGCATGGATGCCTTTGACATACGACTCGGTCGTCTTTGCCATGACCCTATGGCACGCCTTGCCCATCGTATTGAACAAAGCAGCTGGGCGAATCTTGCTCAGCTTGCTGACTGATGGTGCATTATACTATACGTGTGTATATTTCTCTATTTCCCTCAGCTACTTAACCTGTTGATTGAATAGTGCCATTTGCTCTGTCAACCTAGTACTGAAAACGCTTCTTGGTCACACACCAAGTGGCACCCCGATTTAGGACCCCGAACACCATTCGAGATCAGCGTGCTCAACAGCACCACCCCCGCCCAACGGCGACACCGGCTCTTTCTCTCTCATTCAGAAAATCCATAAAACCCTCAAAAAACATATTCTAGATACGTATTTCTCCACTTTTACCTACTAACATGCCCCAAACCAAGCAGGGTGTTGGGCCAGGCAATGACCCTCCCAATCCCTGTCCTCCAACACTGAACGTCGGCCTGAATACCCGTCATACCACCAGGCACCCCACAAGCTCAGCAGACATTGAAGCCATGTCGAACACGGTCAAGGACACGACCACTGCAGAAGCTTTTTTGTCGTACAAATTGCTCTGTCACAAGAACGAACCCTACACCCTATCCCACCTCACATCTATCCTATTCCATATCACTCAGATGTCCGCAAACATGCCAGTTCCCGTCACCTCAGCAATACGGGCAGTCGCTTTCATCTTGAAGAAACACGCTGCATGTGAGATCGCAAAAACCGCTGCCGAACAACTCGCATCCGATTTGGTTCCGCAATTGACAGCACAATTGAAGGAAACTTTATCATCCCATACCACTGATCTCCAGGCCACCACGGCGCGTCTCGCAGCATCTATCCAAAAGATCGACACCAACCTAACTCCCACCATGGAGGCCGCTGAACGCATGCACAAGCTACTCAAGGACGAACGCGAGGAGAAAGAAGCTGATGCGAGAATAGCGGCTGACAGAATTGAGGAAGCAGTGAACGAGTTACAAACATCAGTGGACGGCTACCAGGCATCCCTGAAATCTCTGGCCCCATCACTCACTTCCACGCAGGATCGTATCAACCATCTATCAGCCCAACTACTGTCCCCCACACAACAGACTAATCCCCCGACCCCATCTCAGTCGTCCTACAGCTCTGTTGTCGCCTCCCATCTCCCTCCCTCTGTAGATAAAGCAATTGGTCGTGCGGCCATACGTGCGCGTGAAATCCTCCTAGAACCCCAACCTGACAGCACCCTCTTCCCACCTAACACTTCCAATCCTGACATCGCTAAGAAGCTGAAGGCGGCCCTTGCTGCTATACGCACTGAAGCCACTCCCCCTGGTGACATCAGATCTGTCGCCTCTCTCCGAAATGGAGGTGTTGTTATCGAACTGGAATCCGAACGCCTGGCGTTATGGCTAGGGAGCACTGAAGGACGAGCCCTCCTGGAAGGACAATTCGACTCTGCAGTGTCGTTCCGCAATCGCACCTTCCCCCTCGTCCTCGAGTACTTACCCATACACATGCAGCTTGAACAGCCAGAATTCCTGCGCAAAATCGAACAGGAAAACCATTTACCACCTGACGCCCTCACTTCCATTCGATGGATCAAGCCCCCCCTTCGCTGTTCTCAAGCTCAACGCAAGGCCTTCGCACTACTTCAAGTCTCGACAGCATCATGCGCCAACGACATCTTACATGACGGCATATGCATCGACAGCGAACGCTTCGCAGTTCGCAAAGACAAGAAGGAACCAACACGTTGCGCCAAATGCCAACGCTACGGACACATAGCACGCAATTGCAACGCTTTGGTGGACACCTGCGGGACTTGCAGTGGGGAACATCGCACCACTCAATGCACCGCATACTGTACCACTCGATGCGTGAACTGCAAAAGCTCATCTCACACGAGCTGGGGAAGGAATTGCCCCGAATTTATTCGACGAAGTGATCTGCTAAACGAGAAATTCCCGGAGAATAGGATGCCATACTTCCCCACTGACATGGCTTGGACCCACGCCATTCAACCTCCCCCACCTCCCAAGCCCTCCCCACCTAGCCCTTCACCTCCCTCTTCCACACCATCTCCAGCACGACGTTCGAAACTAGTAAATGCTAACCTCCGTCAGACTACCATACCATACCCGACCCAACCGAAAACCGCACCCACTCGTACCACTCCCTCCTCCACCTGATCTAGCCCTGACCCCATCTCAGTTACCAATCCCAGCCCCAACTCACCTACCTCTCCCTCTGACTTCCATCGACAATCCGTGGCCCTACTCAACGAACTCTACCCTCCTGCAAGCTTTGGGTTCGGCGACCCCAAGCCCTCTACTTCTAACGCTTTTGACAGTCCAGGCTCCTCCTCCTTTGTCACTGCAAATGAATGAACCTACCAACCCCACCCAACTTCGCATCTGGCAACAGAACCTTAACGCATCCCTCACCGCACAAGCCTCCTTACTCAATAACCCTGATATTGCCAATTGGGACCTTATAGCCATCCAAGAACCGCACCTCAACTTCCTTCGTAATACCAGCGCCAACCACCACTGGCACGTCCTATATCCGTCCTTACACTACACTCAGCCTCAGCACAAAACCCGTGCCATCACCTTAATCAGCGCTTCCCTGGACACCAACTCATGGAAGCAAATCTCATTTCCATCCTCGGATGTGGTAATTATTCAGCTTTCTGGGCCGTACGGCAAATGTACCATTTTCAATATTTATAACGACTGCAACTCCCCCTCCACGCTGACCGCCCTTAGCACCTTTCTAGACTCTAACATGCCTGTCATCAAACCCGCCGACACGGATCACATGATGTGGCTCGGAGATTTTAACCGGCATCATCCTTTGTGGGAAGATATTCGTAATCGCCACCTGTTTAATTATTCCGCTGCTCGCCCACTGATAGACTTAATTGCTGACCACAGTATGATACAGATTCTCCCTCGCGACATCCCCACTCTCCAATCCACCAGTACCGGCAATTGGACCAGGCCTGACAACGTATTCGGCACGGAGCACCTCCGCGATGCAGTAATCTCATGTGACACCGCACCAGCATTGCGCGGACCCAGGACTGATCACGTCCCTATACTAACCATTCTAGAATTGGACACCCCGCGTGCTGACCTCGCCCCTCGTCGAAATTGGAGAGGAGTTGACTGGGAGGAATTCAACACCCGCCTTAACGCCCTCATCAGTACTCGTCCTCCCCAACCTCTGGCCTCTGAGCAAGAATTCCAGGACGCAGCGCGCCACCTCACCCAGTCCATAACGACCGCTATGGACGACTGTGTTCCATACTCCAAGCCGTGTCCGCACTCTAAGAGATGGTGGAACCAACGCCTAACGGGTCTTAGGAACCGAGTCACGGAACTCAGTCGGCTCTCATACCTAATGCGGGGTCTGCCCCTTCACGCCTGCCACACAGAACTCAAAGCTGCCAAAAATCTCTATGCCAACGAAATAGAAGCAACCAAGAAGCAACACTGGACCGAATGGCTCGAGGATATCGAGGGCAATGACCTCTGGACCGCCAGCCGATACGTCACCTCGGCCCCAAGTGATGGTGGCAAGGCCCGTGTCCCCACCCTCATAGTACCCTCTCCTGATGGCACCAACCTCGAAGCAACTACGAACGTCGATAAGAGCCACATTATCGCTAAGTCCTTTTTCCCTCCTCCCCCCGATGTTGATACTGTACCCCCAGATTTTGAATACCCTGACCCTGTAGCGCAACCCCCTCCCATCACCCCAGACCAAATAGCGCGCGCCATCACTCACCTTAGCGGCTACAAGGCACCGGGACCAGACGGCATCTGCAACATAGTATTCAAGGAATGCGCAGGCACCCTTATACCCTATCTCACTCCCCTCTTTAACGCAGTTTTCTCCCATCGAGTGTACTATCAGCCATGGCGCTGCTTTACCACTGTCGTACTTAGGAAGCCGGGCAAGCCTAACTACTCTGTCCCCAAAGCATTTCGACCCATCGCTCTCCTCAACACGACTGGTAAACTCCTCACGGCGGTAGTCGCCGAGCAACTCACCTACGTCTTGGAACACCACCAGCTGCTCCCCAACACACACTTTGGTGGTCGTCCGGGTAGATCAACAACGGACTCTCTCCACCTGCTAGAAGAAACCATCAAAAACGCGTGGCGCTCGCACAAAGTCGTCTCAGCACTGTTCCTCGACATCGAGGGCGCCTTCCCCAACGCAGTTACAAAACGTCTTCTCCATAATATGCGCCTTCGGCGTATCCCAGTTAATCTTATTCACTTTACTGAACTCGTTCTTTCCCATAGACTCACGCAACTCAAATTTGATGGTTTCACTTCTGCTTGGTTCCCCGTCACTAATGGTATTGGACAGGGCGACCCTTTATCTATGATACTATACATTATATATAGCTCAGGACTCGTTGACGTGGCCTCGCCACGTCAAGGACGCAACTCACTAACAGAACTAACTCTTGCATTTGTAGATGACACGGCTTTCATAGCCATCGCCAAGGACTTCCCTTCCGCACACCGTATGCTCGCCAACATGCTCGAGCGACCGGGAGGCGGATACGACTGGTCTAGGGATCACAACTCACGCTTCGAGACCAACAAGTTTGCCCTGATGGACTTCTCTATGAATCGACGGAGAGAGCGCCCGCCCATGCACATTCAAGGCTCAGTCATTCAACCCACCCCCACTCATCGATTCCTCGGCGTCATATTGGACCAAGAACTCCGTTGGAAGCCTCAGGTGGACAAAGCCATTGCACGTGGAACGGCTTATGTATTCCAGCTACGTCGTCTCTCTTCTACTGCTAAGGGAATACCTCTACGACTAATGCGTCAGTTATACCAAGCCATAGCAGTACCGAAGATGCTATATGCTGCGGACCTATGGTTCTCACCGGTCTACCGAGAGGGTATGGATGAACTACAACGAGGCTCAGTAGGGGTGGCCAAACGTATCTCCTCAGTACAACGCATCGCGGCCCTTGCGATCACCGGTGCCCTGCGATCCACCGCAACTGACATCCTTGAAGCCCACGCTAACCTCCTTCCCGCCACTCTTCTCCTCCAAAACGCCTGTTACCGTGCCACCATTCGCCTCACCACCCACCCCAAGACTCACCCTCTATACCATCCTCTACGTCGCGCTGCAAGCAAATATGTTTCCTCTCACCGTTCCTCCCTACACAAGTTAACCCGTCGTTATGCCATCATACCGGACGACATCGAGACACTCATCCCTTCCAGACGCTCTCCCTCCTCCTCCAACCCCTGGACAACTCACATCGCCACATCTAAAGCAGACGCCATCAAAGAGCATGAGAACCTTACTGACGCCATCCAGGTATACAGTGACGGGTCACGTCACCAAGGTAAAGTGGGAGCCGCAGCCACGCTCTTTCGCATAGGCAAACCACCCTGCACCCTCAAGTTTCACCTCGGCACGGACACGGACCACACTGTATTCGAAGCGAAAGAAGTTGGCCTCACCCTCGCAGCAAGATTGATAGCGACGGAGCGACACCTCACCTTTCCCATCTCCGTGTCAGTCGACAATCAAGCGACAATTCAAGCGGGTGAGAGTTTCTATACGCGTCCCGGATCTTACCTGGCAGATCACTTTCGTAGAATGATACGACATGTCTCTAAAAGACAAGCGAACTTTGCTATGACTATTAGATGGGTCCCAGGACACTCGGGCATCCACGGGAATGAAGAAGTAGATAAGCATGCAAAGGCAGCAGCAGAGGACAGACGCAACTGCAGCACCCCCGAGAAGCTCCCCAAATATCTCCGTAGCGGAACCCTACCTTTGAGTGTCTTGGCGCTCAAGGAAGTACACCAGAAAGACACGCACTCTCGTTGGGAACGCCTCTGGCGTAAATCCCCCCGCTACAACAGAATGCATCAACTCGACCCCAATCTCCTGCAACGCTCATTCGTCAAACTCACATCAACCTTCCCCAAACGACTCACTGGCCTTTACATGGCGCTCCGCACAGGCCATGCCCCCCTCAATCGTCACCTCCATCGTCTAGGCAAAGCCGATAGTCCCCACTGCCCACACTGCATCAGGAAAACATGGGTGGGCTTTTTGTGCCTTTTTGTGCCTTTTTTGACTTAGTGTACATCATAAGGCGGTAAAGGAGCTTAAGGGACTTAATGAATTATATCACACTCTGAACTAAGGAACACAAGGAATTTAAGGACGAGTAAGGAGACATAAGCAAAAAAAAATTGCAAGCAAAGTAAGCATGTAACAATCTGGGGGAAGGTATTTATACAATGAGAGAGCTAAGTGAAAAAACGGTTGAGTGATCACTAAAATCCAAGAACGTGTCTTCGCGCCATGGATTACATCGAGAGAGCCGCGATACGATACGATTCGAAGGCTTATGCGTTGAAGATCACAATAGCCTGTGCACATAATGAGGCGCAAGGTACGCAAAAAGAAAAGATCAACATACCTTGATTGAGTAAAGGAACACCATAGCATCCTGAGTGAACGCGAACCCTTGATCGGCGTCATCGACGTGCATGTTGTTGACCTACAATGATGAAAATGTAGTTAGAACGAGCGAAAAAACGTAAACATACCATTTTTTGATCCGTCTGAGTGTCGTCGACGTCCATGTTATCTGCCTGCGAGACGAAAATTAGAACGAGCGAAAAAAATAACATGTCAACGTACCGTTTCATCCATCAGAGTGTCGTCGACGTCCATTGGATCCATCAGAGTGTCGTCAACGTCCATTTGATCCGTCTGATTGTCGTCGATGCGGGCGCATAACTAGGGGAGGTGCATGATGAAGTGGGCGCATAACAGGGGGAGGGGGGAGGTGCGTGATGAAGCGGGTGCATAACCAGGGGAGGTGCGTGATGAAGCAGGTGCATAACCAGGGGAGGTGCGTGATGAAGCGGGCGCATAACTAGGGGAGGTGCGTGATGAAGCGGGCGCATAACTGGGTTTGGCAGGGTGTAGATAGTCTGTAATAATGCTGCAGGGTATAGATAGTCCTGGTAAATTATCAATCATGAGGGGGGGACAGAAGATGACGACGGACCTGCATGTCCCGCTACTTAGATAATAATGCTGCAGGGTGTAGATAGTCCTTGTAATAATGCTGCAGGGTATAGGTAGTCCTGCGAAATGATCAAACCACAAGGGGGGGACAGAAGACGACGACGAACCTGCATGTCACGCTACCTCGAATGCATGATGATCTGCATACTTGTTGACATAGAAGGCGCGAAATACGTTGTAGCTGTTGTGAAGAGTGATTGCGCGAGGTAAGAAATTGGAACCATAGAGGGGAATAAGATGAGCTGCACGGAATATACAATCAATATGAATAATTGAGACATCCGGCGTCCCATCATCGTTGGTCGATGGTGCAACGAGGTACATCCCAGTGTCAGGATCTCGGCTGTCTGTGATGTATGAGAACCAGCGAATGACTGCGCATCGCAAGTATTTCGTCCGATAATTGAAGCCGAGAAAACGCAATACTCTTGCAATAGCAAGCCCATCCAAGCCACAACTGACTTCGTCATTCATACTGACGAAGACACAGTCATTCCTAGCAGGACCCCCTCGCCATGATGGTGTTGCCCGAATATGCTCGTGTCGCATGCCTCCAGTGCCACTGAGGTCACTGGGGGCATAGAATGATGCTGCCGCCGAACTAAAGACAGAAACCCTGCCCATGTAAGTAGGTGCCGTGGCGGGGTCAAATTCGGGTGGCTCATCGTCGTCGATATGAAGCTGGTCATGAAGAAATTGTTGGATTAATGTAGGGAGGGTTGGAAGGTCGAGATCGAGCATAAGCGCAGGGACATCGGGTGAACGACCCGGCACTAGGAATTTTGAGCAAACAGTTTGTGTGACCTAAAGACAAAGACTTACCAGGTGCCGCCGCAAGTTCTACATGAGCTTGGACAGTAGGTCCATCAACGATGTCCACCAAGTCTCCCTCGGCAGTCTGATTCTGTGGTTCGTTGAGGCGTAAACGGTCAGGACGTGCTTGAGGTGCGTCATTGTCGTCTTCATCTTCATCTGTGCTGTTGTCCAGCAACTCGCCATTACCTGCATAGTATCAGTTAGAACACTTGAAAAGCATGTATTCGAGCATACACTCACTCTCTCTAAGTGCCCGCAATGCATCAGACAGGCACGACCCTCGAAGCATGCCACGAGCTTCGAAATCACTCCGGGCTGCAGCTATTTTGTCGAGGTGTTGGTTGGTGAGAAGCATTTGGCTTAATGCTTTGTATCTGCTGGACCGGCGCCAGGGCTCTTTAACCGCCTTGATATGCTTGGACTCTGTGATTGACGAACAAAGGCCATTTGGGGCACCAAAGAGCTGGATCATGAGGGAGTAGTGACTGAGGGAGTGTTGGCGTGGATATGAGAAGTTGAGTACAACTCCCGTGGTCTTGAATATTTCGCGGTACTGGTGAAAGCGATTGAGTGCATCTTGAAGCTGGGTGAGATCATCCTCCGTAAGGGTGTCTCGTCGGACTATGTAGCAGAAGTCGAGGAATGCGCTGAATGCGCGAACTACATCCTGAGGGACATGACCGCTGATGGCGGGCAGATATACCTAGATAGCTGTAATGTTAATTGGCAAATCATAATGAATTTTCGACATGACATACCTTCATCAGAGCCTTGGAGTCATCACCGGTCCACTGCTTGAATCCGCGCCCTTCTGGAAAGCGCCGCAGACCTGCGAAAGGAGCTACTGCCGCTATCCTGTTAGAATACTTTGAGTCCAATGCGTATATAGGAATTTATTAAAAAAGGGACTGTATTGTCGATCAATGTCGTCCATGATTTCTGCTGCATCTGAAGCCCGGTGCGTGAGCAACAAGTATTGTTCTACCCAGTCGACAAGGTGATCTTTGAATGTGCCTTTGATGATTTGATGCAGGATGTCTGGAGAGAGAAGTTCGTGGATATCTGCTCGAGGGAAATCATTCGTGAAAGGCTGAAAAATTTTGAGAAGTTAATGCGAATGAGAACCGAACAACATACCACGACCTCTTGGATGATTCCATACTCGTGCCAGAGGTGGGCATGTGGGAGCTCCTGAACCACAAGGTCGGTGTGATGTCTGCACCGGAGTAAAAGTTCACCGTCACCATCGAGATTTTTGCGGTTATTCAAGCATCTTAAGCAGTATGAGGCACAAGTCAATAAATTCATAGCGAAAGAGACATACTTTGGACACCAGTTTTGGACTACTCCAGAAAGAGCCACCTGCTCAGGATAATCGGCGATGTATGGGCCTAACCCGTAGATAACGCGCCGATAATGGCTATCGGGACAGCGTACAACATCGGGAATCGTCATATTCAACTTCACAGGCTCAAAAATCTTGGCAAGTGAGGAGTGAAACATCTGACGGCGGAAATTGCGAAAGTCTTTATCATCTAAATGTTCCTTTGTGCCTATAGTGCGAGTAGTGAGAAGGATTAATTAAAACAGTGTGTTAAGGGGCTGACTCACTTTTTGGAATAGCCAAAAAGCCCACCAATACCACACCATTGCGATGTGCGCGCCGAACTCCGTTGAAAATGTTCCCAATTGATAGATAGAGCGGATGGTATTCAGTGTGTCCTGTGGCAACTGAGACCGTAGTCTTGTCACTGCCAATTATCAGGGGTACAAACGTCGATCCGTGAGTTTCCGGATCCTGCGTGATAATATCCTGTATAGCAACATACTATTAGTTCGAGGAACAGTAGGTTCAAGGCGTGAAGTATAACATACCGCTTGCTTCCAAGCCCAATCACCAGAGAGAAAATTCTTGTAACAGCGTTTATTATCATCTGTATAGTCCCGATACGGGACATATTCAATCTCGGCAGCAAAGTCAGGGTTTGAAAGCATATTGTGAACCAGTAGACGTGGATCGCGGAACCACACATCATACTCAGCAGTCATCCATGGCGGAACGTTCTCAGCTGGTCTGGTTCCGCTATAGGACATCGAGAAAGTCTGCCAGGGAACATCACCAAGAGGAGTTGAATCGATAGTTTCATATAAGTCGCGGTGGCCGGTGAACGGAGGACTGTCATCGTGTTTGATAAGTGTGGCTGCCCAGAGGTCAAGAAGGGTGTCAATCTGCCCCGCAGACATTTGGTTACGTGTATAGAGGAATTCCGCTGTCTCAAACGCGACCCGATTTTCATATGGGGTCCAGTCGGTGGGTAATGCTTCAGTTCGAGGTGGTGGGAGGGCATTCTGGTCGATGAAGTTGCCGTGGACATCGCACTTGCGTCCTAGTATGTTAACAGTTAGATTTAAATAAATGAATTGCACGATTTTGTTACCTGTGAGATGCGGGTGGAATGTCCGGAATAGAGGCCCCAACTGTACACCCTGTTCCGGCATGAATGCTTCATCGGCACCTTCCAGGAGACGTGCATCGTCAAAGTCCTGTTGATTGTCAAAGGCAGGATTCTCAGGACTTGGAGAACGAGACACGGGAGCTGCTTGATGGAAACTTGGACGATTGCGCAAAGGCATGGGGTGTGCTGAGCGTACATGCTGCGTTTGGCCTGACTTATTTCTAAAGGTTTTTTTGCATCCAGGAATGCGACAATTCAAATAGGTCATTTTCACTGGAGAGGATGAACAGAATTGCTTGAAGCGATGTCGGGCAACTCAAAGTAATGGCACTGTGTGAACTTATTCATTTTGGGTCAGATTGAGTTGACGGAAAACCAACCAAGGCTCACCCTGAACTACTGAACACGTTAGCTGGTTGTTTTTTTCTAAGTCCTTCATCGTTCATTTTAGCATCTCTCTCTTTTCGTCCCTGGTATCCTCATGTCTCGTCCACAAACGCGTCCTGGAAATGTCAACAAGCACCCAGGAAACATTGTCCGGGAGGCAAACCGAGTCCAGCGCCGGTCTAAAGAAGAAGTTGCTGCCGAAAAGAACCGGAGAGAACTTGAGAAGGCTGATCGTGCTGCAGCAGAGGAGAAATCACGTACAATGATTGCTGCAGCTGAAGATGCCATGGCCATCCAGCAGAAGACTCAAGTGAAGGGCCCTCCAAAGCTGGTCAGGCCACGCATGGTCATCAGCAAAAAGAGCACAAATCTGGCGAAAGCGGTTGAGCAACCTGCAGTTACAGGCGAGTTCCAATCATTTCAGCGCTTGAATTGCTTACCTGATCTGATGACTTTGACCCCTGCATAACCGCTCAAACAACCACAGCTGAAGATAATGAGATCAGTCAGCCAGCAAAAAAGAAACATGCTGCATTGAAGTTGAGTTTTCGAGACAGTGTGAATGCTAATCGCAAGGTGTCCAATGGTGGAGTCACAATCAGTACCAGTGACAGTGACACACGTGTTGGGAGCACAACAATGATTGGCGATGGGAAAATTAAAAAGTCGTAAGTCACTTTTAGCTACAATGCTGATTCTATCAGAACTCACTCTGTATTACTTTGATTACATCTGTGCATACCATATCAGCACCAATCTCAAGCAGGTGATCAGTTCTGACCTCGCAGGGCCCATTCCCGACTGGGCAGAGAAAGTTGCGTCACACGCTCAGCTGAAACCAAGTGCACCACCAAGCGTGCGAGTCTCTGGCAAGACAGCACGACCCGCCGAGTCCGATGTGGACCTTGATGACAAACCTGAAGAATATAGAGAGCCAGCACCAAAAGCGCAGAGGGGAAAGGTCAGTGGCCATTTGAGCTGTGTACACGTACTTACCTAGTAAGTTAGAACATCGTGCATCTGAAGGAGAAACCAAAAGTCACCTCAAGAGGCAAGAAGCGCTCACTCCCAGTCCCAGATGAAATAGAGTTGTCCGCAGAAGGACTTGAGGACCCAGACGCTGCAGAAGAACTCGAGATTCTGGAGGATCCGGAGGCTGATGAAGAACCGGAGAACCTCGAAGACCTGGACGATAGCGCAGACTCGGACTTCAAGATGCTTGAGGATGAGGAGGATGACGGAAGTGATTCCGCGATGGTGGTGAATAAGGCTAGCATGGCACGACGCACAAGCTCTGTAAGTCATTGGTCAATCTTGATGGGACGAACTGATACTCGGTAGATGTCGGTTGATGTCTCGGAGCAGAAACCCGCAACAAAGCAGGCCAAAGGCCGTACTACTAGGATCAAGGCAGAGGCCAAGACTGAGCCTGAGCCTGAGGCTGTAGCGTCAGAAAATATTCGTGCGAAGCTCAAGAAATGCAAGGCGAGAAATGCGCACCTACCCAGCGGAGTCCTTGAAAACGGAATATGGCGCATGAAGTTCCTTCCCTGTGTGATGTATTGGGTTGGTAACAGCGACCATGCATGGACCATACCAGAGATTGAGCTCGAGTCTGTTCTCGAGTCGATATTTTATGAGGTGTATCCGCGTAACAAAGGAGGGTGTAGTTTTGACATTGAAGACTTGTCTTTTCACCTGGTTTGCATTCAATTTTTGACTCGTAACAGCTACTGATTCACTTCTCCCAGGTAAGCCAAAGGATCCACGAATGGCGAGCTTCCTTTGGTTCAACAGCCGTCACTGTTTTGATGGCTTTTTTCACTTCGACGCCTGATTATGAGACTCAGGAAGCCCGCGAGGAATACGCCGAGTATCAACTCCAGGATTGCCGTTTCATCTACGAAGACCCTGACAACGAAGATCAACCCGGTGCCTTCTTGTCAGAATATATACTACGCATTTTTGCAGCACACCTCACCGCAGTCGCCGGGAGAGTAAGGGTGGATTCATTGGTTGAATTTGGCAAGCCTGGATACCAGACTGCACTGGCGCTCACAGCTGTGGCAGTAAGTTTTTTTATCTCATTGTTGGGGAATGTTAACTATATTTCATAGGCTGAGCGTGCTCTCGTCTTAGTCAAAGATCGGTTGTTGATTGATAGCAATCCCGCTGACAATGGTGGTAAATCTCACAAGATCGTACAGACGCTTAACGAAGTGACTAATAAGATGAGCAATACGGGGACAGCGTTTTCATCTGGAAATTGGGAGACAGATACTCTGGCGTACATGGACAGTATCAAGACTCTACCCCATGAACGCATCCAAGAGATTCTCGAGCGGTCAGAAAACTATATGAAGAGCCCACGTTTCAATCATCGCAGTTCAACGGATGATGTTTCCACCGCCCCAGTCAACAAACGCTCCCGCCTTCGTATCTGTAATGTGTATCTATTTCCTCTTTTTTCAACCGCTAACTTTATTCATTTAAACAGGAGCCTCGAGGACGCATCGTTTTTTTCGAGTAAGTACCTCTCAGAATCACCCCAATTGGTGTACTAACCTATTGACAGATACTACCGCGATATCATCATTCCCCCTCGTTTCCTGCTCTTTCAACCAGCCGCTCCACTGCATGCATACTATACCCGAGCGCGCTCTATTGTTTGGACGCTTTAACCACCTTCCTTAAACTTTCGAACCTCCTTATTTTGCCCCTTCCTTAAAATATTGAACCTCCTTATTTCGCCTTATTTCAAGCTCCTGGTCTGATCTGCACGCTCCTTAATGGCATTCTTTTTGTCTCCTTACATGTCTTAAATGCGCCACTCGCCTTATTTTAAGGAAAATCGCCTTATTTTAAGCAAAATAATCTACTTATTCTCCTTATTTTGAGTTACAAAAATTTCGAGTTAAGTTGCGGATAAGTCAAATAAGTCACTTTAAGGATGATTTAAGTCAAATTAAGTCCACCTAGGTTTTCCTGATGAATCTGGAAACTCGCGAAAACAATATGGCCTAGCACAAACGGCCCATGGCCACAAATAACCCTAGGGACCATCCTAGGCTGCGGAAACATCACTCTCACCAAGCAGAGAACAGACATCCTACAGAGCCAACAAGAACAAGAACACCGACAACACCCAGAGCCTATGAAAGGCGCTTCAAGACTGCTGCACATCCTCATATCAGAATCTGCGCACCTTATCTGGACCCTACACTGCGACACAACGATAAACGGAACAACATTCACCAAAGAAAACATAAAGAGTAGATGGCAAGCGAACATCAATAAGAGATTACAATGCGATAGACTAACAGCGCGCAAGATTACCCGCACCAAAGCGTTCGAGAATCTAATCTCCGCAACATGGTCTGACATAATAACAACAAACAACCCAAAACAGAAAAACTGGGTTACCGCCCTTGAGGTTTTAGTGGGTATCACACCACCCAGGCCCTCTACGAACGAGGCAACCAGGTAGTTAATGAGTCCCACACGCCCCATGAAAATGGGTGTGCGTAAGTGCATTTTCCCTCGGACCGGAGTTCAGCGAACTCCGCTATAGTGCGTACTTGTAGAACTAGACCTTGTCAGTTGCTACGAATACATATCACTTCTTCGAGGAAGTTTGGTGTATCCCGAAGTGTATAACGTAGACTATAAAGAAGTCTTAGGTGAAGCAGTATATATGTGAGCTCAAGTGCTTACATACCTGTAGCTCGAGGCTCCCTTCAATTGTTTCGTCGAAACCGTTTTCTCCAGACCAGGTATGTTGGCAGGTCAAAGTCTCTGCACTATCAACCAGGTTCCTCCCACGCGTTGTTACCTTGCTTCGTTAGAGCCAATAGTACGGTGTTGTTCGATGCTTCCAAGCCGTTGTCGCCACTACCGCGTCTTTGTTCTCGAACGTGCTGGGCTAGCAAATACCACGAACAGACTACTCCCTTCTGGTAGTTTCTTACCTATGCAACACGTATAGCTAACTTTTCGGAGGTAAGAGGTAAATTATTTCCAGAAAACTCGCAGATAAACTATTAAAACTCACAAGTCATAATTTTATCTTTACAGAAAAAAAAAAAAAAAAATCTGT
>JRHT02000338.1:18394-29975 GCA_011800875.2 Suillus brevipes Sb2 | reverse complement strand
CGTCGCATGTAGTTTATCATGACATTCACGGTATTTTTTCCTGAGGCTTTGACAAAGGTGAGTCAGTATGAGGAGAAGTCTTAGGAGAAAACTTACCCGTTGATATGGTTGTTCGTTGAATCGCGAAACTTATCGGGCACACTTTGAAACTGCACCGCATACTCTGCGTCCCGCTCAAAGACATGCCTTGCAATCACCGCACATACTGAAAGCTTGTCTTTCCCAGAGGGCCGATCACCTTCAGTGTTTGCTTGCTTTCCATCTGAGTGGAACAGCATGTGACAGTCAGCTGGGTGGGAGCGGAGATGCTCGACCACTCTCTGGGTGCGGGTCACATCAGCTTGCCACTGGATCACCAGTCTACCAGAAGCTGTGTCTGGGTTGGAGGTGCCGCTACCTCGTCCTCCTCGATTTTTTCCGCCTCGTCCACGAGTAATAGGTCCTTGGGTGGGTTCCATGGTTCTCGCGCCCTTGCGAGAGAGTGTTTGGACACCCTTGAGGCGTGCAGAGCGTCGAGGTCGTGGCAGTCGAACTACAGGCATGGTTTTCGAACTCCGTCATGATGCCGACGTCTGCCGGATGTGCTATGGGTGTCGAGGTGGCTGTTCTGACATGTGTAAGATTAAGTTACCAGTACTCTAGCCGGGAGTTAGCGAGCTTTAGTAATGCTTTCATTTATTACTCTGAGTGTCACTAATGAAACAAGTGTGACAGTCCTGAATCGCCATGCCGCCTGTGGACCCTGTAGTCGATGGACAAAATCTTCAGGGTCCTCGTCATCACCAGGTTCAACATCATTCTGAATGGTGAACTGCGTGAAATATTGGACCTCCCCTTAGCAAGTCATTCCGTCAATCTCGAGCTAAGAATATGAATTAGTTTGAGAACCCATGATAAATATACGAAGTACCTTGACATTTCGAGACATTCGAGTTTTTTCTAGAGGCCGCAGTGCTTCCTTCCACGCTGAGCAGGCAACTTGTCCGTTTGGGAGTCGAAGTCGTGACCACCAATACATTTTTGGTGCATTACGGCCCAGAAATTCAGATATAAGTCTTTTCTCCGTGTCTGTGTCTGGATACCTTGGCCGTTTCTCTCGTGCTTGCAGTAAAACATAGCCATCTCCAACATCAAATGAATACCGTGGATGGAGATTAGAAGGTGGGTGGAGATGGGGGAACATAGCTTTCACAGCATTTATCTGACAACGGACGAGGCAAACTTGAGTTAGACATGCGTAGGGAAGTTTGGGTTGGCGGAGGTCGAATTCGATATCTGCAAATGTCCTCTCCATTGTCCATTGCAAAGAGCAAATAGGTGATCCAACATGAAGGCATTCAGGTGCAATATGATTTGATAGATGAGCACAAGGCCGGATGAAGTGAATGCGATCAGCTCTACATTGATAGTACAAGTTTTCGAACTCAAGTTCCCATTCCGCAAACAGGGTGAAGGCTTCAGTGGCTTTGGCAGGAGTGATGCTGTATTGACTCATAATCCGTAGAGCTTGCGTGAACTTGCAAAAATTCTGCCAGTATTTGTGAGGGAGAACATTATAGAGTAAAGCTGGCGCGAGTCCAAAAAGCCATGTAATGAATTCACGGGCTTTGTAGTGAGTGTTGATCTTCTCTGCAGGGTTGCGAGGAGGGTTGTCGAATGAGCCTGGTAAGTATGGCTGACAAGAAGCGACGGCTCGACCATGTGCCTCCCAGGTATCATTGATGAGGACAGCCCAGTCCCAGGTCGAATCATTGTCTGTTGGGCTGCAAAGTATCAAGCCGCGCCATAGGTCTGTAAACAAGGCTGCCATATTGGCGCCAGAGAAGTGCATTATCTCCATAGAGAAACACTCAGGGATACTGAGAATGTGTCTCGTCTCTAAACCAAGGAGGATACTTGGTCCAACAATACCTGTATTCAGCCTGTTGGACTCGTACTGAGACCGCCTGCTGGATCGCATCAGAATACGAAGCCTCTGAATGTAGTTCTCAGAGGTTCCTTGAGGAGTATCGGCTGGGTGTAGGTCACCATGGTTGCACCCGCGAACATCGTAGTTATGAGGCTGCAAGAGGATAGGATAATAATGATTGCCGTGAGGTTTACGACGTCCTTCAAGGCCACAAAGCATGTGACAGCCATTCTTGCCATTGTGGCCAATGAGATTGCTTATGCAGACCAGGCCTGGTCCATCGGCACAAGCAAGGATGAGAAACGGGTTCGAAATGAAGGTGATATCACGCCATGCATCCCAAATAACGAGCCTGGCTTTCTGAATAGCGGTGAGGTGATGAAACCCAGGAAAGAAAAATGATTGCATATATTTGGGTTTGTTCGGACCTGGTACTACAGTGCCAGGAAGAACATGATGCTTCTTGTAGCGATGATCAGGAGGTATGTCTACAATGATCCAGATGTAGACCCAACAGTCTGACTGTTTAGTCTCATAAAGTTGGGCTCTGTCAACAGATACAACGAGAACCATGTCCTCTGGTTTGATGCAGCCATGGTGAACTGCATCGAGGTATGATGATCCCATGATGATGTCGTCAAAGGCTGCGGGAAGACCATCATTATTTTCTAACTGCTCGATTATCTCCTCCGTGCGGTGACGGCGGTAGTGCATCTGACGCGCACTATCAGGATGCTGCCAGAGAGCCTGGAGCTGGGGGCCAATAGGGAAGGTATGGAACACCTGCTGAGCCTGCTTGACTCTGCCTCCACTCAGCCGAAGCTTAATGGGGTCATATTGTGGCTTCTGACACATTGGACATTCATCAAGCTCAGTGTATGGACCGACAAAGGTGATGCAGGAGTCAATACACATATCCTTGATAATAGATGTCACCCCCGAGAGGTCGCTGATGACTTTTTTGACTCGGGTAAGACTCAGTATCTCATCCTCAGGATGTCGCACGAGAGTAGCGGCACGAGTCTTGTGAAAAGCGTCTTCCGATGAGTGCTCAAGTGCGAGAAAAAGGGAGACCCCATATTCAATGTCTGCACTCTCAAACTCTGGTTGTCGTCTCGGTGGGTTGCGCAAACGTTCGAGTGCATCCCCTGTGAGTCCAATCCCGTCATCTAGTGATGCCTCCCGAAGAGCAAGAATAAACTCCATATCACGGCGTAGATCTGGGAGACGAGCATTGCAAGCAAGTTCCTCATAATCAAGGTTGGAGAAAGGATCTCGCCATTCAGGAGGAGGGGGTGTGGCATCGTGAGGGGGTGTGGCATCGCGAGGGGGTGTGGCATCGCGAGGGGGTGTGGCATCACGAGGGGGAGTAGCATCGCAAGGGGGAGTAGCATCTTGAGGAGCACTAGTAGCGCCTCAAGGATCTTCATTCTGCAAAATACGATTAGAATATATGTCCTATTACATTTTAAACAATAAAGGACATACCATGTGTCTTCGTTTAGTGGATATATTTGAACCACCAGCTTGCAAATTGGCTAGCCGTTTCAGACTGCGAAATTCATCTGATAGTCCAGCACACCGAATGGCTGCCTTCTCGTCTTCACCAGTGTCCTTCAGATGATGTTGCCAAGTTCGCAGTGACCTCAGTGGAGTTTGGATTCCGAAACAGTATTTCGTGCAAATACACCAATGCACATCCGACATTGCTAGAAGAAATATGACTTAGTACTAACACGCGAGAAAAGTACCCGAAGGCTTACCAGTATTTTGATTGCTTCTTGTTACAAGAGCGCAGTACAACAGCAGCACCATGAGGTGAGTTGAATCAGTTGATCAGTTCTACTGTGAGACTGAGGTGCGCAGATGCAATGTTGTTGAACGTTACGCTTGTTAGACGCTACGCTGCTGCGTCGCTGACAGGCATGCTGTGTTCGATCAACCCAACTGATTACATGATCAAGCTAAGTCTCATTCCGTCGAAGTAACGATAATTTACATTTATAAAATCTAATTCCGTAGTTCTACGTGGAAATGGCCATGTCCGACTTTCACTGGGCTTCAGCGGCTGTCTTTGCGTGTCTTACAACTTCCTTCTTTACCATTGCTCGCACTGGTGGATTCACAGTACCTTCCCTGACCAGCTTTCGCAACGACCCCAGCACTCACGTCAAAATTCGGGACATTCGCTATGACCAAGACAGGAACAGTTGCAAAGTAGTTGTCTTTGGCTTGCTGCGGACCAAGACGTCCACAACTGGAGAGGATGTTTACTGGGCAGTGCAGTCTGGACTCGCTGATCCCCAAGCAGCTCTCCAACAGCACCTCACGGCCAATCAACCTCTTCCATCTGCTGCGCTTTTCAGTTGGCGCCACCCAGGAGGACTCAGGCCTCTGACAAAGTCCGCATTCCTCACCTGTCTGCAATCTGCCAGTGATCAGCTTGGAACTGGAGCCCTAAAAGGGCATGGGATTAGAATTGGCAGGACCTTGAAGTACCTGCTCCGTGGTGTGCCTTTTGACAATGTCAAGACAATGGGCCATTGGAGCAGTGACACTTTCATACTCATCTTTGACAACATGCAGTGGTGCTAGCACCCTATCTCCAAGATACCCCGGTATTAGAACCCTTCATGCACTATGCCATGCCTCCGCTGTAGAGACTCGCATCTCTATGAGCGTGCATTATTGAATTCTCCCAATTCCAAAGCACAAACTCGCAGCTGTGCATTCCCTAGCCATTGCCTTATAGAGCGCGGCGTTCCTGCGCATCACGCAACTTGCGTGCGCGTTTCCCACGCCCTATGCGTGTGCGCTTTCCTGCGCGTTTATCACCCTATCATCCAGCAGCATCCATCCATAGTTCAGCAAGTCTCACTGGTATGTATTTTCGCATTTTCTACTCACTACGGTGCCATATTATAGCATGGACCCTTACTTACATATTCTGTTACATATTTCATACTCGGCTCGGCTTAGCCTTGTGTAGCGCGCTTAGCTAGATATATAACTCCGCACTTTTTCGCATTTTTACTCATCTTACTGCATCCCCTTGCATGACCTCCCAGCATGTCCATAGCTAGACTTAGAAGCTATTAGCAGCACATTATTCCTATATTCATTGAGCTTTTATCCATTGCATTGCACTTTTCCGCATTTCCATACTTTCGCGTTTTCCGCGCTGTGCATCTTGCGTTCCCACGCCCACACGTCTACAGTGCACAATGTCCATTAGCTTCACGTGTTTCTTAGCTTTCAAACAAGTCGCTGCATGACCCATGGATTTATTTCCTTGCTTCCCCTTGGATCAAACGCGCTTGTCTATGCAAGCATAGCAGCCTAGGCTATGCAACTCGGTCATTATATCAGCTCCTTGATTTTGGATGAGCTCATACATAGATAGACATAATTTTTCAATATTCAGATAATCCTCACTAATTCTCTTTTGTTGTGAAACAAATTGATTTTGCAGTTACATTGTTATTAACTTTGGTTCTAAACATGAGTAATTAAGAAAATGAGATGATTTTTCAATATTACACAAATTTAGCCCAGGAGGGTTTTCCTGATTAGCATCAACATCCTTCACCAAAGCTTTTGATGGTGCTATTACGAGCGAGCAATGTGCCTATGGATACAATGATGTTTTGAGAGTGTATTAGATGCTATTCTAGAGACCAGCAAGGTGTGTTACTCATTTCTATTATATATAAACTGCTAGTGTGTACTCAGTATGTGACCGTCCCTGTCAAGAACAGTCAGGAAGGCAATGATGATATTGACCTTGTTTTTGCAAGGTAATCTCCTATCTTAGCTTCAAACAATAACATACACCAGTCTGTCACTTAGTTTCCTTATGCTTATCACATACTAACCATTTTATTTTTCCTCTCTCTATTCAGCACCCTCTACCCAAGTCATTGAGAAATACATTCAATCTGCCAAAAGTTACGAGGAGGCTCAGAGTTCTGTTGACAAAGACACTACCATTCACAACTTGGTATAAAAGATTGTCAACATTATGGATGCTCACAATCAGCTATAATATTTCATCATATTGTAGAGTTTGTGAACTAGAATATCTAGATCCACTTTACAACAATAGGCAGTGTTCATTTCAAAAAGGTCAGGGTCAGTCCTATCACCATCTGAATTAGTGTCTTTCCTGAGGCTATCTCTGCTATGGCTACTCATAATGTAGCTCAGAATGTCCTAGCCCTTCTTAGGGACTATCAGATTACTGATGTTGACATTGACTACCGTGAATCCTTCTACACACATGAGGCTGGTTCTTAGCTTCTCCAACCTGTAGGTGACTTGAACTCACTTGTTAATGTTATTGGTCTCCTCACTCCCGCTCTAGGCCTCTTACAGAAGGTGGCAACAGCAACAACCTTTTGAGTCTTTCATGCTGTCATGTTTTCATTGGATTCAAGAAAGCCAATATCGACTACATTCACTACCCTAGGTCACCTTCCAAAGATGTCCTTCTGTATGGCAAGAGAGCCTTCATCTACCTTATTGATTTAATCAAACTCAGGATCGGATAAGATAGCATTGCAGTAAAGTACTAGAGTAAATAGATTGAAAGGTTTGTTGAGAAGAAGAAAGACACCAACACTGTCAACATTGAGAAGGCAAAGGTGGCCTGAATTGAAACTCAGAGATTGCTAGATAAGGCTGAGAATGTCCTAGAGATACTTACAGTATTGCTTGATCAGGTCAACAAGGACTAGAAAAAACTTGACAACCACATCCTTGGCCACATTCAAGTTGTCCGCTCCCCAGCAATTAGTCTTGGTATTGGTGGACATTGTTTCATAGAGAACTAGACCTTAGTGCATTTTGACTAGCCATCTAACTAAAACTATCTACTTACCAATCTTAATTTATATTTAAGGAAGCCAACATCTAATAAGTTCACAGTCAAATATTTCCCCTGTGAAGATGCCAACTAGAAGTTTGAGTATCCTGATAATCATCAACTTCCACTTATTGGCCTTATCACAGATGGATTAATGTGAGCCCCTGACATGTGGGACTCAGATGGTGAATCATGCTTGATGGGTTGTCAAAAATAACAATGGCACTGACACCACTCTTGGCCATGCAAATGGTGTCTTCTTTATTGTCTGTAACTACTTCACTGATATGTCAGTCAACTAGACCTCCATGGAGTAGGTGATAATCAACTACAACAGCAAGTTAGAAGTCTTTTCAGAACCTGGTGATTCAGACTCAATAATTGCTGACATACGTGACCATATCAGTGACATGCTCACAGGCGAACATCAAAGAAGCATGCACCATCTGCAGACACAGGAAAGAAGATGAGGGGTAGACGATCATCGCCTCTGACAGTTGATTCTTCAAGTGATGAACCGCTCGCACCGGCAGGTAAGTGTTTCCAATTGACTTCACACTCACCTATCTGACTATTGCAAAGGAGCAGTTCAACCTGCCAAGAGGCTTCGTGATGGCCACATCCTTCCAATCATTAATGATTCCAATAACACCAACAAGGATTTGACAGTTGAGCTTGCTGCAAGCGCTCCTGCGGTTGCTGACGGTTCTCCTCCGGAGTCAGGAAAGCCTGTGGGGGAATTTTCAGATAGACCATCTGTGCTTGCTCATACTTTGCAGACAGAGCATTCAAGTACCATGGTTGACCAAATTGGTCCAACTAGCCCACATGCTGCAGGGCAGCTGTCGCTTTGTCGGCCTAAGGTGTCTCACAACCCTCTTCAGAATGAAGACTTGCGCGAACTTTATCATCCTTGTGGCCACCATTACTCTCATGAAGCTTGAGCCCATTCAGTCACTTTTTGAAAATATATTCTTCCAAGAGAGACGGGCCACCCAAGATGGGCCCAGATTGAAATATTGTCTGCTAAGAACGGATGGGCTCATGGTGTGTATGTATTCGTGTATAAACAGGTGGGCCCATCCACTGGTATCTGATGCAATGGCTGGGCCCAAGATGATAACGTGATGTGAGACGGCTGAGCCCAAGACTGAAGAAAATGAAGTAGGGGTTTAATGGCTGGGCTGAGAATGATGATGCATGGGATTAACGACTGGGCCCAGAATAACAGGGAGGTATCTGATGGCTGGGCACAATATAATGGTGTATGGATTTAACAGCCGGGCCCAGAATAGTGGAGAGAAATATACATATACCCAGGTATTGGAAACTCAGCAGATACGACCGGGCCTAGGTGGTTGGGGTATATACCAGGGTATTAGAAACTCGGCAGATACAGATGGGCCCAAATGTATGGGGTATATACCTCAGTATTTAGGCCTGGATGTACGGGCTATATACACAGGTATTTGAAATTCAGTAGATATGGATGGGCCAGATGTGTGGGGTATATACCTAGGTATTGAAAACTCGGTAGATATGGGCAGGGTATATGCTTGGTTTCCAAAAGTTGGGATATATTAATGGGCCCGGAGGTGGTTGGGATGGCTTGAATGATGTCAATACATGATGGGAACACCTGCCAAAGAATTCCTAATCAAAGCTTCCTTGGTATTTTCACTAAATTATCCATCTCCTGCCCCCAGAATGGAGGAAATAAAAAGTATCTACCAAGTCTGACCACAGGACTGGAAGTGGTTGGGATGGCTCGGGTGACGTCTATACATAATGGGAATACCTGTTGAAGAATGCTTGGTCACAGGTTCCTTGGTATTTTCACCAATATTCATTTCCCACCCTGTGGTATGTATGAAATATAAAAGTATCTATTAAGTGTGACCACCGGACCGGAAGTGGTTGGCATGGCTCGGTGATGTGAATATATTATAGGCCTATCAACCGAATAATTTTCAGGCAAACATTCCTTTGTCTTTTCACTCATATTCATCACCAGCCCCGGTATGGAAGAAATACAAAAGTCCCTACTGGGTTTATCCACTGGACAGGAAGTGGCTGGGATGGCTTTGGTGATGGCAATATATGATAGTGGTATCAGTGTAATTACTCTTGTTCAACTGCTTTATTATATTTTCACCGAGATTCATCTGTCGCTCCCTAGTATGAAAGATATGCAAAATATATTCCTATCATGTATTGACATCACCCGAAGTATTCCAGCTACTTCCAGTCTGGTGGTCAGGCTTGGAAGGTACTTTGGATTTTTTCCACACTGGGGCGGGGTGATCAATATGGGTTGAAATACCAAGGAACCTGTGACCAGGAATTCTTTGGCCAGTATTCTCATCATGTATTGACATCTCCTGAATTATTTTAACCATTTCCGTTCCAGTGGTCAGACTTGGGAGATAATTTTACATGCCTTGCATACTAGATGGGGTGGGACATGAATGTTGGTGAAAATACCAAAGAACCTTTGACCAATAATGGGTTTCAAAGTTGGCTGCACATGCAACAAACACGCTGCATTTTCAAAAAAAAATGAAACTCCGACGGCACTACCGCACTGCCGTCGTCGTTGTCGTCGCTGTCTACCACAATAAGGCCATCATCGACCTCTATGGCGGCACGAGGCACAAACAGCCGTGGACGGGAAGTCAGTACTACTAGAGCTCGAGGCCGTGGCAGCCGTGGATCAGCTCATACTTCCTCACAGTCACCTCAGCCCTCCAATATGAAAGCACCATCAGCCGCTAAGATACCAGCAATCTACTGGGAAAAACGGTACTCAGCACGCACGTCTCGCCTTATTGAGTGGTGCAAGGCCAATGATGAAGCTCGGATCAAGCTATTTTCTGACTCGGCCAAAGATGCAAAGGACGAGGGTCAACCGCGACAACAAATGTCCACCCAGAAGAAAAACTATATCCAGCAGCTGGCTGCTGTGATTTTTACCAATGACGAGGATCCAGCCATTCGTGTGCTATATGATGAACATCCACTTAGCTTCATCAAACCTGTTGAAAGTCAGTTCATCTCGTATGTCTGCTACCATTTGATTCTGAGTCTAGTGGCGTGATTGACTAGATTTTTTAGGCTTCGAAAAAAGTACAACTCGGTCAACAAAGACCTTGGCAAAACAGGGGCTGGACTGAAGTCTATCGAGGAGCTGGATGCTGACCCTCGTACTAAAAATCTTGTTGGTATGCACATTTTTGTTTATTTGTTGACAAAGTCCTGAAATCTAGCACTAGCTCAGCTCCGTCTGCAATTTCCGTGGTGGTCTGACCTCCATGGATGATGGAGGACGAACCCATCCTATAACACAGCATTTTCGACAGCAGATCCTGGTCAAGATTTTGCCAGCGAGGCACTTGAATTTTTTTCTGGGGCTCCGCAAGACGAAGGTGATGCTGCTGCTGAGCCAGATCTTGACGAGGACAATGATCTAGAACCAGGAGAAATTCTTGATCAGTCACTTGGTCTCTCAGGGGGGGAGCCTGAATATTCTCCGGTGCTCGCTGGAGCTTCTCGTCCACTGATCGAAAGTGATGATGACCTCTATGGTGACCCCAGCCCTTCGAACAAGTCCTCATTTTTGCAGCATCGCACCCCTCCTTACATCCCATCACCACCAACACCAGTCACAGATTTATCATTGTTAGACTCACCTCGTTTTACGATGTCACCCTTGCTCCCCTCAAATTTTCATCTTGACCACTATGGCCGTTCAACTTCACGTGCTGTGGTTCAATGAACCAACACTAATCGGCCTCTGGATATTTCATTGGACTCACCACCAAACTCTCCACCTCGACGTGCTAAGGAGGATGGCTTCTTCACTGACATGGAGGGTCAACCTGAGTCGTCATGTGACAAGGGGATCGAGGATGTGATGAAGTCATTGACAGTGCACTCTCGTAAAGCTAGTGGCAGTGCTCTGCGTGGTCGTAGTCCAGCAACCGCTACTCGCTGCAGTGCAGGTCCATCACCATCTGAGTCCAGTTCCCGTTCGGCATCAGAGTCTCGCAAGCGGCCACGTGATGTAGGAGCAGAGGTGACGAAGAAGTTGGCTGATGCCTCTGACTCACTCCTGCTCCACATGCAGAACAAGTCAGAGTCTAAAGTCTCGAGCAAACGGATGAAGTTCGAGTACGCTAGGTTTTCGAAGGAGTTACAGGCCCGTGAAGCTTATGCTGAGCGTGAACACGATGCATGCAGATTCATTGC
The DNA here is from genome assembly GCA_011800875.2 of Suillus brevipes Sb2. Classification (NCBI taxonomy): domain Eukaryota; kingdom Fungi; phylum Basidiomycota; class Agaricomycetes; order Boletales; family Suillaceae; genus Suillus; species Suillus brevipes. Next base: position 18,954 of record JRHT02000338.1, on the reverse strand, counting down.
TACTCAGAGTCATGAACGTGCCATGTCTGAGGACAAGACAAGGCAACTGGAGTTGGAACTCAGACTCAAAGAAGCCAAGTATCGTCGCTTGGCCATGGAGCGCATTGGTCAAGTTGACACTATTGGTGACGAGGCGAATTAATTTTGTGCTTGTTCATGTCTGTACCTATGTTTGTTTTCGTCTTTGATGCTTGCTGTTCTTGCTAATCACGTTCTTGCAATGTTGTACTACTACATGTTGTCTTTCAGACTCGTTCTTTGTGTGCGCGGCATCTAAACCCTGCTATGAAGCAAGCGGCCCATCAATGTGTTCCGAAAATGTTGTCCAGCTGTTCCGATAAACCCCTCATCACCGCCACCTTCCTCCTCATCTAAATTTCTATCTCCTTGCATTTGTGACTCCTTGCGAAAGTGTGGATTGGTGCTTTTTGTCCCTAGCTCCTCCTTGATCTCGATGATGAGGTTGTGAAGAATGAGGCAACAACGTGTCCACATGTTCGCATAGTTGAGGTCTTTCTGTGATTGTATTTGAAACCTAAGCTCACGAAGTGACTGGAACC
>JRHT02000338.1:0-16240 GCA_011800875.2 Suillus brevipes Sb2 | reverse complement strand
GAAGCTTATGCTGAGCGTGAACACAATGCACGCAGATTCATTGCTACTCAGAGTCATGAACGTGCCATGTCCGAGGACAAGACAAGGCAACTGGAGTTGGAACTCAGACTCGAAGAAGCCAAGTATCGTCGCTTGGCCATGGAGCGCATTGGTCAAGTTGACACTATTGGTGACGAGGCGAATTAATTTTGTGCTTGTTCATGTCTGTACCTATGTTTGTTTTCGTCTTTGATGCTTGCTGTTCTTGCTAATCACGTTCTTGCAATGTTGTACTACTACATGTTGTCTTTCAGACTCGTTCTTTGTGTGCGCGGCATCTAAACCCTGCTACGAAGCAAGCGGCCCATCAATGTGTTCCGAAAATTTTGTCCAGCTGTTCCGATAAACCCCTCATCACCGCCACCTTCCTCCTCATCTAAATTTCTATCTCCTTGCATTTGTGACTCCTTGCGAAAGTGTGGATTGGTGCTTTTTGTCCCTAGCTCCTCCTCGATCTCGATGATGAGGTTGTGAAGAATGAGGCAACAACGTGTCCACATGTTCGCATAGTTGAGGTCTTTCTGTGATTGTATTTGAAACCTAAGCTCACGAAGTGACTGGAACCGTCCTTTGAGGGAGCCATAGCAATGTTCCGAACGAACGCGGACCTTATTTTAGGTATGAGTGCACATGCAAGTCTCAGTATCCTTGACGACTCACTTTTGACAGGTGTGTATTGAATTTTTTTTGATCGGGCCTCAGACCACCAGCTGCAGGGCGTTTGAAAGGGACAACACACCACGTACGTGATGCATAGGCCGAGTCAGCCCAGATCCACTCATCTGCTCCCACAAAACTTTCAGGGTGTCGTGCAATTCGTGTCCTTGAGAATGCATTAGCATCGTGGAGACTTCCTGGGACCCCTATCACATAGTCAACGATACGAAGGTTGTGAGGCATGATTACAATCTAATGTAAGGTTAGTACGGATTTTTAAAATTTATTTCTCAGTCACTTACCTGTGCTGACAGCGAGTAATTCGATTTTCGGTCAAAGAAACCTTCTCCATGCCATCCAGGCTTCTGGTAAACATTGAAGGGTGTGCCATCCACACACAAAAATCCCCCGCGCCACTCTGAACATGTACGTTCCTCAACCCAGTCCTTTGCACGATCTTTCTCGATCTGATCTTTAGCCTCCAGTGGGTCGAAGTGTATAATGTTGTCATGGTGCTGCAAGATTGCAACCATAACACGCCGGTAGCAATTATACACAGTCCCGACTGAAACACCTGCACAGTCAGCCATGTCTTCGGCTGTTGCTGCATTTCCGTAGTGGCCAATACCATTCAAAAAAACTGCCAGCTGAACAGGAACAGGTAATTGCGGGTTGTTGGAATTATTGTAGAAAACCGGATGGTGGATGATTCTATTGACGAGTTCAACAAAAACCTCGGGATTGACTCGGAGTTTGCGACGAAACCTCCGAGGATTTTCTAATCTCCACTCGTCGAGTAGATGCAGCTGTGGTGCATGTGTGGCTTTGGGCCGAGAAACGAGAGTACGTGCTTTTTCAACTTCATCTTCAAGTGCTTGTATCGTGTTACTGAACTCGGTGAAGGCTCGGCTACTGAATACAGGCCCAGAGGCATCTGTGCCAGAATCAGAGGATGGTATTTCATCCCAGATGGAGTCGAGGGACATCCAGGTATCGAAAGAGTTGGTAGAACTAACAGAGGAAATGGATTCCATACTGATGTTTGATGATATATCAGACCCGGAGGAGCTGGACTCTGATTCTCCCTCGTTGTCGGATTCAGACTCATCGGTGATCTCACTGGATGAGTCATCGTCCATCAACATATCTATTAGCTCGAGGTATCGAGCAAGCTGCATGCTCTGATTAGTTTCTCGGAGAGCCTGCAGTACCTTTTTGCGTTCTGAAACATGCATACTGGTGACAAAGATGGAGGTGAAGGATCAAAGCTATAGGCTTATCGATGATCTATTCCTCAAGGCCTCACCAGTACTGAAACCTTCTTTTATCAGATTGATCGTTAACACAAATTTTTCACGCAGAGCTTAAATTTCACTGCAGTTTTTGCAAAGTTCGAACGAAGGTATGTTACTAGACCTTACTTTGAAACCCATTAATGAAGGATCTTCAACTCAGCTGAGGGTGCAGCTGATATAAATGTTGAAGGGAGGAAAATAGTGGTGCGATATGTTTGTCCCTTAGGGGAAGCGGAGAAAGCGAGTATCCACAGGTGACAACTCTAGGGGGAATGCGCGAAGCGCACAATAATGCGAAAGTGCGGGAACAAAGGCGCTATAGGCGCGCAAAGCGTGGGAAAGTAGCGTGTTGAAAAGCAGTATGCAAGCGATAGCGAGACTTAACAAGATGTATAGGCGTGAGGTGCGATGCGGATGTAACCACTAGAGCTAACTGCTACTAGGGCTTGTGATGATATATTCAAAACATAGATCAAAACTCATAGATGGTAAGTGGTATGGTGGTGGTGGTGGTGGTAATGTGTTGTAAAAATGTACCAAGTGAAAATAAACATGGTACAATATTGAAATAAATGATAAATGGAGAAATACACACCTGGGAACTTGGTTGGACATGGGAAAACACACTGGGAAGTCAGGCGCCCTATGGCGCTTAGGCGCAGGAAAATTCGCCTATGTCGTGTGTGTGTCGCCACATAATTCAGTCAATACTTCCCGTGTTAAACGGCCAACTGAAATTGAGATTCTTCCGACCAAGACGGATCAACCGAGATGGGCCCTGATGCAGTACGGTCCTGGTAGAGTCGGTGGGCCCATGTATATATAACTATCCGATATTAACATCCGGGCCAGCCATGTAGCATATCATATATACATCGGTATATACGTATGGGCCCAGCATGTGGTATAGACAAGGGTTTCGGGAGACACAGATGGGCCGAGTGGTGGTGTATTAGGCACGAGTTCACACGACCGGGCCCAGGTGGGTGGGGTATATACCTGGATATTATAAACTCGGCAGATATGACTGGGCCCAGATGGGTGGGTCACATACATGGGTATTAGAATCTTGGGATATACGACTGGGCCCAGATGGGTGGGTCATATACATGGGTATGAGAAGTTTGGCAGATACAGTTGGGCCCAGGTGGGTGGGGTGTATACCTGGGTATACACCTGGGTATGAGAAGCTCGGCAGACACGGTTGGGCCCAGGTGGGTGGACAATATACATGAGTATCAGAATCTCAGCAGACACCATTCAGCCGAGGTGGGGTATATACATGGGTATTAGACACTTGGCAGATATGACTGGGCGATAATCGCCCATCCATGTCTACCGAGTATTGGAATCCACCGGCACATACCACCCAGATAACATTTTGAAGGCCATGAAATCCATCCAGTAACCGCCCGAGATGACCATACTGGCCGACATCATTCAATTAATGTGTAATGTCTATGAGATCAACATTGATTTGGTATCATACTGAGCGTAATCTAACAAAGACAAGCGTAGTATATTAAATGTAACTACTCCATAGCCGTTGAGACACTGCCGGATGGTTCACGTGGCTCCTCTGAAGAGGCTTCATCAGCCGCTGGAACGGCCGAGATAGAGCTTGTGCCGGGAGCAGTTTGAACCGGCACCTGCGACTCATCCCAGGCTGTGGTGAGTGCCCTACCCATGGAAGAGATACTCGAGCCTCCAACATTGCTCGCATTAGTCACCCGTGGCAACCACGAGATGAGACTGCCGCAGGGTAGGAGAAGGAGGCGGAAAAAAAGAATGGTAAGTAAAATATCCTCGCCTTACCTCAACATGGCTCACCTTGGCCCTAAGAGTCCAAACGAGTATCTGCAGCAGTGGAAGTTCTGGACGCAGGAATATCTGGACATACTCCTAGAGCAGGACGCCTCCCGGAAGTACAAGGAGGCGAAACGAGGAACCACCGAAAGCAGCCAAGCATTCGAAGAGCTCTACGATGCCACAGATCCTGACATGGTCGTCCGGTGGGAAGAACAGGAGAAAGTTGCCCAGGCATCCAGAATCGACAATCCATCAGCCCTTGATTTTTATGACGTCCGGTTGAACAAGGGTGAGTCTCGGGCGGTCTGTCATTACATTCCCGGGTGTTGATGTGCATCAACAGCAGCCAGATCTCGGAAGGAAATCGAGCTGGACTTGCTGCAGACGTCATTTCGTCGACCAGGAGCGAGGCCCCAGCTGGGCGCTGCCACTTGGATAGCATCCGGCATCACCATAGAGGAGGTGCAGATAGCTTTGGCCATGGATATTCGCCGCATGGGCAGGCATCCTACCGAGACTCAAACGCTCGAGATTGGCCATCGCCGGATCAGACTGCAGCACACCATAGATGAGTTCATCGCGGGAGCGCAGAGGTATCTCGGTGATGACTATGATGAGGATGACAACATCCAGGACATGGACGTCGATTTCGCCGGCGACCTGCCTGACTCGACTGACGAAGAATCTGACGATGATGCAGAGCCGGGAGGAAACCCCCGGGTGTTGTTTCAACCAGAACGCGTCCTCATTCCACTCCCATCCAACTTAGGCATGGACAGGTGTGAGCTATTGGGGATAGGAGGTCTTATGAGGCAGGAAATAACTCTGAGGGAGGGCCATGCCAACGACATGCTGCACGCCATCAGAGTCCACCTGGCCGACAAGGCAGTGCTATTCAGAACCACCGTCCGGCCCGCCAGATCTCAAGTCACCACCACCCGAGCTTGGTCGCAGGTGCACTCGGTGGAACGCATCATCAATCTCAACAGCACCGTATACAAGAAATGCCACACGCAACTGTCAAAGCTCGGGGCTGAACACCTTCTTGAAAAATACCGGGAGCTGGAGAAAAGCGACCTTAAGGCGACCTTGGCCGTCGCTGATCCCAACGCCCGAGGTCAGCGAAATTCTACCCTGCCTTGGTTTTGGTCTCTGGACGTTCAAGGTGATTCTGTGAGCAACGACTGGATGAACGAATGTGAGTGGTATTCACCGGGACCTCACTTGTGTGGAATTCGGTTGACGCCTCCCGGGATCTAGTTTACCGAGTGCATTGGCTTCGCACCAAGGCTTTGCGTGACAGATGGGCCGAGGAATTGCTCCTCGTGGGTCACGAGATGCGATGGACCATTGATTTTCTGGCTCACAAAGCTCAGACATGGCTCGACCGAGCCCAGCATGATTTGGAGCCCAGTCGGCCTGGGCGTAGGTGTTATGCAATCAGGCAGGCCCAGATGTTCAGACTGTTGGCCGAAGATGCTCGGGCTCGCTTTGTTCAGGTCAATCCCATGTTCGGTCACAATGAGTGATTCGCCCGGCAATCTAATCTTCATATCACATAACTCTATCCACGACCTATATCTGTATGTAATATAGGGCTCATAACCCTTACTGTCTATTGCCTTTGTTAATTTCGGCTACGCTGTCCCTGAGCGGTTGTCGTGTTGTTCGGGCCGCATTGTTTTCATTTCGGCCAATTTAGTCGCCCTGTGGACAAAAGATGATAAATGTGGCAAGGCCATTTAATTGCCGCCACCAAAATCCGCATCCTTGCCCTCTTCCCCATAAATACCGGTCGTCTCCATCAACTAATGCCATCTTCCTACCCCCACTTGGCATACATGCATTCCTCCCAGCCAATCGTTCTTTCCTTATGGGATGCCTCTCAGATGTTCGAATACGCCACCTCACGCTACACCGCAATACTTGCGGCACTTGAGAAGAGTCAGGTACCGAGGACCCTGACCTTCCGAAGACAGTTCGTCCGGTACCTTGTCTGGGAAGCTGAGGTGAGTCGTACCTTCCGTAATCTGGTTTCCCCGCTTATGTGATCACCAGAAATTCGTCTTCCCATTGATCAACATATGCGCCACCAGCAATGTGTCGCCCTGCTTGCCGGAGTATCTGAATGACGTCATAAAGATGCTCACAGAATGGCAGGTCGGGCTGCTGGACGACGACCGACTATTTGAGAAGTTCCAGTCAAGCGACTTCGAGATCTCGGGCGATCTCATGGTTCGGTACCGGGTGGTCACCTCCTTCGAATACTGTTGGTGGAAGGACAGGTTCGACCTTATGCCATTCCAGATGCCGGAGCGATTGGCTCTGGATGAACTCAAGGACATGTGCATGGCGCACATGGTCCAACTGGTACGTCCCGCTTCTTGTTTTCAAAGTCCCGGCTGATGCTAGCTCCTATGCAGCCAGCCGCATATATGATGATACCTGATGGCCGAAAGAACAAGGGGGGTTCTGACCCCTTGCTAACAAATCTTCGGGTGCTCAGAGATGACCTGGAGGAACTCGGCACCCACCTGCAGAGCTTGATTGTGAAGAAGACGGTTGAGGGGAGGATCGCCTTGCAGGCCATGGCCCATCTGGAGGGTCTGGTCAACAACCTTCAAGATATCATTGCTGCCTCCCAGCGATTATTGGATTCTGATATGATGGAGGAGGATGACTGATGTTGACCCGGTACATGTAAAGTTGCACGCCTGTATATAGTGTAATGTCGGTTACCATAATAGCAATGATACCACCATATTTCATATTATGGACGATTGCCGAGATGCCTGCAACGCGTTATCCTAACCAAAATCAATGTGACATATCCGGCCATGAGGCACGGTTGCATGATTGCCACGAGGTTCGGTTCCTTCATGTATATTACGTCCCCCGGTATGCCATAGAGACATGCAGGGGGCATGATGCTCGGTTGCCGCATCCATAAATTTGACCAGCCTTCGTCCCCTACTGATTGTCTGTGCCCTTCACCATGTCTCATGCTGCTCCCGAATGTTTTGCTTATCCCAGTCACATCGCATTTTTCAGCAACCGTGTCACAGAGCTGCCGATCATCCCTTCAGACTGGGCGTTAAACATAACAAATATAGCAAGCGAATGGGTCGAACAGCAATTCCTTGCGCACATAGCAGACAGGCCGTTGGTGGAGCCTCCCGTCAAGCTCGATGCAGTTACCCTGCTGTCTTGCGGCCAGTTGGCTTTGCGAATGGCAGACGCATACAAGCACCCGGGTGAGTTCATAGGGTCATCTCCCGGCAAATGTCGTCGGCTCATGCTTGTGGAATCCAGTCAAGCTGGACATCGACATAGTCAGATACAACGAGGCCCTGGCCAAGAGAGAGTCAGGCATGAACGATGCCCAAGAACAGGCTCTGCTGACCAGGTTCCCTCCTCCAAAGAAGATTTTCCTGGATCGTCCTTCGGTCGTCATAGACTCTGGGTACCGCATCATCCTGTGGTATCTCCCGGACGCTCTGAGTCCCTGGGTGCAGGTCGGTTTTTCGGCACTTGTCAGACATATATGGTGACCATTATTCTAATAGAGCAATATGTATTCCGCCACCGTTGGTATGGGGGATTTGTTGAAAAGGAGCATCAACGACAAGAGGGGCAACTGGAGGACCCTCGGATCCAACTTCCAGCCAGCCGAATCTCCTCATATAACGCCCGGGTGCATCAACATAGCGCCGTGTTGGTTTCAACAAGGTCATGAAGTGGGTTGGCGCCGCTCCATTCATAGTCGCCATATTGACGTTTGTAGTGTTACGGCCCTCCTCCCGAAAATCCTGATGATGGATTCAAACCTGAGATTTCGGCGACCCTCAAAGGCGACCGAAGTGTGACCATGATCACTGCTATGCAGAGGCCGGCTTTGCTTGCGTCCGCGGCCTTGCGTGTCATGCACCTGCAGCTCTATTGGGCCTTGGTCAGAACTCACATTGAGCTCGGTCGTTGGTCTGTGGATCAAGACTTGCCGGACATGCATCGTTTGCTGAAGCACTGGGCATCAGTTTACACTGGAGCAACCGTGATGTGCAACAGGAACTCCCCTGATCATCGAGACCCCAAATGTCCTCCCGAAGCTATTCGGGCCGTCTTGTCAGGCATGGTATCAATGTTGCTGAGGGTGACCACATAGTTTGGGCTTGGTTCCTCCGAGATAGCATCCATAACTATGCCCGGACGCCTCGGCCAGATTACGCCCGGTACAATCCAATCGACCTTGATTCATACAAGTTTGTCAGATACAACCAAGTCGACTTTGCATTGTATGGCACCCTGTAGACACCTTCCGTTCTTTACTAGTTTCAGCCTCCCGGTTGTCAAACATATCCATCACTCCCCCCTCCCATTCATTGAATTAATCCCTTCCTTTATCCTCATACTCCCCTCCTTGTATCACTACCACATTCATTACCAGATTACATCAGTAGATAAATCGCCATTGCTGTCAATATCATTGATCATTTTAATACACCTATCCATTGGAGGAATGTCTCGACAAGCATTGATTCGGCCATTTACACCACCAACTATCATCTTGGGCCCGGTCGTGAAACCCCCTACACTGTAATCTTTGGCTCAGTCATTTAATCCCTACACCATACATCATCACCTTCGGCCCTGTCATTAAACACCTACATCATCACCTTCGGCCCAGTCGTGACACACCTACACCACCACCTTCGGCCCAGTCGTCTTATATCTCACTTCATCTTGGGCCCACCTGTTGATACCCAAATATAATACACACCATGGGCCCACCCGTTGTTACCGGACAATATTTCAATCTGGGCCTGTCTTGGGTGGTCCGTCTCTCACGGAAGAATCTCAACCTCGGGTCCGTGTTGTATGCATAGTATTGTAGACTCAACCTACATCGCAAAACATGCCATTGTGAGGCTACTCAGGAATGAGTCTCTACACCGAGCTTTCTTCAGCAGGTAGTCCCATCATGTATTGACATCACCCAAATTATTTGAACCACTTCTGGTCCAGTGGTCAGTGTCAGTAGATACTTTTGTATTTCCTCCATACTGGAGACGGGAGATGAATATTAGTGAAAATACCAAGGAACCTTTGACCAGGAATTCTTCAGCAGGTGTTCCCATCATGTATTGACATCACCCGAGCCACCCCAACCACATCTAGGCCCATCAATATATCCCAATGGAAACCAAGCATATACCCTGCCCATATCTACCGAGTTTTCAATACCAAGGTATATACCCCACACATCTGGCCCATCCCTATATACCGAGTTTCTAATACCCAAGTATATACCCCACTCATCTGGGCCTGGTCATTTCTGCTGTGTTTATAATACCCAAGTATACCTCACACATCTGGGCCTGGTCGTGTCTGCCGGGTTTCTAATACCCAGTTGTATACCCCACCCATCTGGGCCCGGTCGTGTCTACCGGGTTTAATGTACCCTATGTCTGTTAGGGCCCGACCATGTCTAACCATGCCTAAGATACCCCATTCGGCCCAGATGTATTTACCGAGACATACATCACACACTACATTGCTGGCCCAGCCATTTGTCTCAGATAGTTGTATCCATATAGGCCCACCGATTCTACTGGGACAATAGTACATCTAGGCCCATCTTGGTTGACCCGTCTCACTCAGAAGAATCTCAACTTCAGTTGGCCATTTAACACGGGAAGTATTGACTGAATTATGTGGAAGCTCTTCCTTATCCCCCATTGTTTGACCATGATGATCTGCAGCTGTGGAATGCAACCTATAGCCAAAGGGAGGCTCCCATGAATACATTATCATTGACTCCAACTGGCTTCAAGGTCAATTGAGACCGATCCTACCATTAGCTATGTGGCAATGGTGGCACACAAGAGTGAAGTTTCCAAAATTAGCAGAATCTCAGTTTCCCAACAACTCCACTTTGTTCTCATCAGCATCCCAACCCAACCATGAGCGAGACAATGCTCCCAAGGGCAAGCACAACTTCTTATCACAGATGCCTCTTTGGGTCTGTTAGTACTACCAATGCGCTCCCTGAGTATCGGGACAAGAGTACAATGGATAAGCTCTGTGGGAAGAAAAATCACTCACCCAAGGTGCTGAATCTATTATAGATGCCCTCATCCTGCGCACCAATTTCACTCCAAAGAGTATTAGCAAAATACACTATACAGTACTCAGCCCAGGAGAGAGGAAGGCCCAGGGAGCACCTATTTTTCATCTTGCTGGCCCTGGCACGGGTGGGGTGTGGCAACTTGATAAGAGAAATGACCAGCCAAGGCTATTGGAAAGAAGCAGGCCTGGCAGCAAGCGGAGGGCACAGAGGGGACAGAAGACTGAACTGCATGCACAGACAAGCAAAGTGGTGGTGGCGATCAATACAGAATTTGATCCAGAATCTTCTTTCACATCGCCCAAAACTGACAAGAGCTTCGGTGCCAAAGGATATGACGACAAGAATCCCACCAAAAAGCGTCAGAGGGCATCGGCGACGTTGGAGGGCAAGTGGACTTTGCTTTTTAATGCTGTGCAAGCGGCCATGCACGCATTATACACAAAGACCCCTCACTTTCATTTCCCTTTCGTCCCATGGAGTCTATCAGCGATGTGCCAAAGCGTATCTGGTCCTCCCAATTCTCTAACTCCCCCGTCCCAGACAACACAAACGCGCAGAAGCCAGACGTCATTCTTGTAGATCACAGTCTGCATAGCCTCCTGTTGCGATGGTGCAACATTATCACGTGCTTCAAGCTCACCGACAGCATACTGACCTCAATCTCAAACTTGTATTGGGGTAGCGCCACAAAAGGATACCTGCTAATGCGAGAGCAACCCTGGCGCCGATTCGTCTTGATCATCAGTATCACCAATAACAAACTTTATCTTCACTACTTCAATCACTCAGATTTTATAATTTCATGCCCCTTGTCCATTGTTTTGGACCCTGTGCACCTTCTTGAGGTTTTGAATGTGTTTATGCTCGCGCACACCAATACCCTTGGGTTCGATCCCACGATGCACATGTGCGATCCTACCTGCAAGGGCACGCATACCAATCTGAGGCAGAACGCGATTGGCTGGATAGAGGGTCCTGATAATGCGCATCTTTCAATCATGGATGTGCTTTGGCGAAGCCAAGGCTTATTTTATTGTAGGACCATTTGCTATCGCATTCAGAACTCATCTGGGGTGGAATTCGCACTCAAAGACTGTTGGGTTGCTGAGGACAAGAGATACCACAAGGCCACAGTTCTCCTGATGGTTGAAGGCATCCTGAATGTAGTCAAGCTTATAGCTGATTGGGATGTCCTCTACGACGGAGAGCCGGACTGCACATATCACATATGAGCCTCCCATGGAACGTGTACTTCGGGATTCATTCGCAGATTCCATCGTCACTCTCTTTTGAACCTGCGGAGAGCCTCTTTTATCCTACTCCTCAAAGCCTGAGCTACTGAGATCCTTCTGTGACTTTGTCAAGGGTGAGTTCTGAGCGCCTTGAAATTGAAGCCTGAGGTTTACCATTGATTGTTAGCTCACGATTTAATGATGAAAAGGCATGTCCTTCACAGAGACTTGAGCTCAAACAATTTTATCATTTATGATGGACAAGGGTATTATATTGACTTTGATCATGCCGGGATCATTTCAGATGACTCTGAGTGTATTCGTTCACATGGCACGGTAAGTGAAGCTTAGATTATTAATGGTGCAACACACGACTGAGCACATTGTCTGAAGGGCATTAAACCCTATATGTCAATCTGTCTTCTCCAGGAGGATTTTGAAAATCAAAACAAGAACATAACGACCAAACACACAGCGAGAGATGACCTAGAGTCCATGTTTTACATCTTCGTTGAATTTGTGACCACCTTCGATGGGCCACGTGCTGCAACGAGAGATGCGAACCGGTGGCCCATGTGGGTTGACCAATATGAAACTCTGGGCTTAGCTTGCTGGGTAACAAAGCAGGGATATATGCTCTCACCACTCATTGACAACTCACTGATGGGAAAAACGACTTTATTCTTCACGTCATTCAGCCCAATCATACAGGAGTGGCATCATTTGATCCTAGCAGCAGTGAGCAAAAAGACCGACATGAACAGCTCCATCGTCGGAGTGACTCATGAGGCGCTCGTGGCACTCCTCAAAAAGTGGATTGCCAAGCTCCCCCCAGATTTACCCGAAGAAATTACTATGCCCATAGCATCATCATCAAGATTGACACATCCTCCACCAAACATTCAATCATCCATGGCCCCCTGTCGTTCTATGCATATTCAGCAGAAATCAGGATAGTCCAGTAATCCCCGTCATTCTGCCTCGTAACCTTCTTCTTGCATTCCTTTCTGCGCATATGGTAGCTACTAGCTAGTGGTGGACTTTACACGTAGATCTGTAGTACTTGTACTGCTGCGCTACATACTGTACTATACATACCTTCCTTGCCTGACATGTATATATGATATGACTCTCAATGACAAAATGTTTGTTACCATGGAACTAATCTGATTCTGAGGGAGCCTCCACTGGAGATGTAGGTAGATGCGGAAGAAAATCCTACTGTAACTCAAAAACCTCCTTGTAGATTAGGGTCTCTCAGACCACTTTTCCAATACTAACAAAGTCACTGCGGAAACGAGAAAATAATCGTATGTATTTAGAGTACGAATACAGCCTGTAAATACACACAAAGCATAGATTGCAAATTGAAGCAAAGTACACCAATGCAGATACAGAAAGGTTCAGTTTTGACAGGCAAACCCGACTGCGAAACGACGAGATTTGCAGACACGAGTTTGTTGCCTTCGCGTTAATCAGACTTCGGTTTTACTATTGATTTGAATGATTCACACATTAGATTAGGGTCGGGTTTTCAAGTAAAGCAGATCGGATTATCATGTGTATAGAGATAATAGGAAGCATGTATATGATGCTGCCAGGGATCCTCCACCTCTTCTCGCTGCTTTCCCTCCATGATGTACACACCCCAAGGTACTCAGCAACGCCTGAGTGGTGCCCCTTCAATGTCAAGCCAAATGAGCCTGGATAACGCACATCAAGACATGACAAGTGCTTACCCCATGCAGGGTCAAATGCGGGGCATGGCGCGGCCAGATCAATCACCTCTTGCCAACTTCAGTTGTGATGGGTTGCCGGTTGATGTGTTTGGGCCTACTGGCCTACAAGGCATTCAGCACCGAGAGCAATCCATGGCGGTAAGCACATTAGTCAAGGCAAAAGTAAAACAAAACAAGTTACTCACGAGTTTGGACTACAGCCTAATCCCACATGTTCACCTGACGTTGAGAACTCTCCATTGTACCCATACATGGCTCCTCCGCAGACGCCGTCCAGAACACATATGCACCTCACACCTGCGCAAAATTTCCATCATTCAAATCAGTTGTCACAGGGAGGGACTCCTTACCTTGGACATACATCTCGCACCCCGTTTTCTTATGGAGACTCTTCATCGCGCTCAGGGACAGCTGAACCCCAAGGTGGCACTCCGCATGATAGCTTTCAGACTCTGGTTCCGTGATGCTCTCGTCAACATCACAAGTGTTTGCTTTGATGGCTGCTGGGAGAAACGATTGGCGCTGCTTGACTTCATTGAATACCAAATAGTAAGGACATTGATATTGAAACAAATACCTCTTCCTGGGCATGCATCCAGCGGGTGAGCATTGAGGGCTGCTGAGTTCTCATCTCACTGCTATCAGAACCAGCGTCCACGATACTATGCTGTGAATGCAGCCGCTTGAGTGGCCTTTGTAATGATATCTCAACAGTCTACATAGTATAAAATTAACAAGTAGCTGTTACAATTGAGGCACAAGAACTCACCACAGGGCCCAGTCTCCTGCACTCAAAAGTGAAGTTGAATGATTTGAGTTGCACGGGCAGCACAAGCCTGATGGTGTCGCGATCTGCCATGGTGTAGTAGTAAGTAGTAAGTACTGGGCGAAGACTTAGAGAAATTCGCAAAATTTAACCTCACTGCAAGTCTACTGTAAACCGATGTCGAAATCTTGTATTTGCTGATCTGAATAGGCTTGTAATAGAAGCTATATGCGAGGTATAGGTATTGGTCGGGAAATATGATAAGATCAAGTCGGAAAATAGTCTGCTTACATCTTTGGCTTTTCCAGGACTCTCACAATTCGCGACACATTGACTTTGTGTCGGGTTATTGTGTTACACGGGTTTGGGTATGATTATACAAGCTATCTGCTTCGGAATAGGGTAGGACTATTTTCTCGTTTCCACAGTGAGTGGGTCTCTCAGACCATGAGAACATAGAAATACTGCTGGCAAGGGTGAATAATGTGAGCCAAGCAGCTACACAAATAATGAGTGTCATAGCAAGTTTGGACGACGACAGGACTAACTTGATTCTGTGCTGGCGCCAGGGAAACAAATTGTTATATTTAGCCTGGTATAGGCCCGCAAATTTTTGTAGTGTCATCCCATTGTTTGCAGTGTTGTCATAGGTGACATGTCCAAGCTAAGCTATATGAGCACTGTAAGGTAGTGGTCATGCGGATTCTACCTACCTCATGTGATTGTGACTGAGTGTGATGCTGTGCAGGATAAGTGTGTAAGCATATGCCGAGCGATGTCAAATGTGCGCAAGCAAGCATGGAAAAAGGTACTGTATGTTATCAAGCTTGAAGATTATGTGCTGCCGGTGTAAATAGTTAGTTAAATGTCACCTATTGAAACTAATATGGTAGAGCCCATTCAGTCACTTTGAAAATATTTTCTGTGTTAACCGGCCACCCGAGGTTGAGATTCTTCCATGAGAGACGGGCCACCCAAGACGGGCCCAGATTGAAATATTGTCCGGTAAGAACGGATGGGCCCATGGTGTGTATTATATTCGGGTATCAACGGGTGGGCCCAAGATGAAGTGAGATATAAGACGACTGGGCCCAAGGTGATGATGTAGGTGTTTAACGACTGGGCCCAAGGTGATGGTGTATGGTGTAGGAAGTCAACGACCGGGCCCAAGATGACAGTGTGATATAAGATGACTGGGCCGAAGGTGATGGTGTAGGTGTTTAACGACAGGGCCGAAGGTGATGATGTAGGTGTTTAACGACAGGGCCGAAGGTGGTGGTGTAGGTGTAGGGAATAAACGACAGGGCCGAAGGTGATGGTGTAGGAATTTAACAACCGGGCCCAAGATGACAGTGTGATATAAGACGACTGGGCCGAAGGTGATGGTGTAGGTGTTTAATGACAGGGCCGAAGGTGATGGTGTAGGAATTTAACGACTGGGCCCAAGATGACAGTGTGATATAAGACGACTGGGCCGAAGGTGATGGTGTAGGTGTAGGGAATAAACGACAGGGCCGAAGGTGATGGTGTAGGTGTTTAACGACTGGGCCGAAGGTGATGGTGTAGGAATTTAACGACCGGGCCCAAGATGCAGTGTGATATAAGACGACTGGGCCGAAGGTGGTGGTGTAGGTGTGTCACGACTGGGCCGAAGGTGATGATGTAGGTGTTTAATGACAGGGCCGAAGGTGATGATGTATGGTGTAGGGATTAAATGACTGAGCCAAAGATTACAGTGTAGGGGGTTTCACGACCGGGCCCAAGATGATAGTTGGTGGTGTAAATGGCCGAATCAATGCTTGTCGAGACATTCCTCCAATGGATAGGTGTATTAAAATGATCAATGATATTGACAGCCGTGGCGATTTATCTACTGATGTAATTTGGTAATGAATGTGGTAGTGATACAAGGAGGGGAGTATGAGGATAAAGGAAGGGATTAATTCAATGAATGGGAGGGGGGAGTGATGGATATGTTTGACAACCGGGAGGCTGAAACTAGTAAAGAACGGAAGGTGTCTACAGGGTGCCATACAATGCAAAGTCGACTTGGTTGTATCTGACAAACTTGTATGAATCAAGGTCGATTGGATTGTACCGGGCGTAATCTGGCCGAGGCGTCCGGGCATAGTTATGGATGCTATCTCGGAGGAACCAAGCCCAAACTATGTGGTCACCCTCAGCAACATTGATACCATGCCTGACAAGACGGCCCGAATAGCTTCGGGAGGACATTTGGGGTCTCGATGATCAGGGGAGTTCCTGTTGCACATCACGGTTGCTCCAGTGTAAACTGATGCCCAGTGCTTCAGCAAACGATGCATGTCCGGCAAGTCTTGATCCGCAGAGCAATGACTGAGCTCAATGTGAGTTCTGACCAAGGCCCAATAGAGCTGTGGGTGCATGACGCGCAAGGCTGCGGATGCAAGCAAAGCCGGCCTCTGCATAGCAGTGATCATGGTCATGCTTCGGTCGCCTTTGAGGGTCGCCGAAATCTCAGGTTTGAATCCATCATCAGGATTTTCGGGAGGAGGGCCGTAACACTACAAACGTCAATATGGCGACTATGAATGGAG
>JRHT02000336.1:0-30458 GCA_011800875.2 Suillus brevipes Sb2 | reverse complement strand
TGTACACTCCCAAGAATCTTCGCCTGAACTCTTTTAGGAAGGTTTTCGGAAGGAATCATCGTGAAGACATTAGCAATGCAGCGAAGGCTAACATGTCTGTCAACGCTCTCGCAAGACAGAGGGCACGACGTGACGATGCCGCTTTTGATTCACCGTAGATCTTTTGATTCACCCTAGAACTCGTCACCTAGCTCCCTTACTATCATAGTTAGTATTAGTTTGTCTTAATGAAGCACACGAATGTCACATTTCTGTCCCGATCTCAATTGTTGGTGTGGTGATCTTATTGTGCTATAACCATAAATTGAGCTACAGTTCAGGCATCCTGGATATGCACTGGGTCAACGGTTAAGGAGTACGAGTTCCAGTCAATAAAAAAATAGCGACTATTGCAAACTTCGTATTTATTCAGTATCGCGCTAATAGCATAAATCGAGCTTCAATTCGCGCATCCATATGCTTCATTGTTAGCGAGTTCCACTGAAAGAAAAACGCGCGACGATGGTGATCTCGGTATTGTCTAGATGTCGCGCCAATGGCATGGGTCAAGCTAGCAGTTTTGTGCATTTGCTCGTTCAGAGCTACAGTTCGCGCATCCGGCCGCTTTTGAAAGTAAATTTTTGATCGAGTTACTGCATGATAAATATGCAGCACCCGTGCCCGGCTACGACTTCAAAATGACCCATGGCAGAGTATGTGGGAAGATCCGGGAGTGGTGAGTATGGCATCCGAGTGAAGCATGGTCCCGAGCTATGAAGTTTTCTATCCAGTTAATGTGCGACAATAAAGCAGTATCAGTCCAAAAATATACTTCTTGGGGTGCGATCGCGAGTGGTTTACCGCTACGAGTTGTTGTTCAGCTCAAACAGATCGTCTAGCTCGCTCCAAGCATGGGATAAATGAATTGATTCCCACCTACTAATCACGTGTTGCGCTGCTGCAAAATATGCAGCATATTTTCAACAGTTCCCAACTGATACATAGCTCGCAATCACCACCCATATGAATAAGATATTCGTTCGGCGAAAACGTGAATGCTTCATCGCACGGATTCCCGACCGCAGTTTAAAATATCAGTATTAGACAATTGAAGAAGATGGCTTTGAAATAACAAGTAGGACATACGTTGCTCGTCGCTTACTTTGGTGAGCACTTGTTGTTCTTTGGAATGTGCTGGCGTCCAGGGTTACCCTAGACATTGACAAAATGGACACATAGGTAATGAACATTAGACATACCAACAAAACAGCATTCAAAGTCGAAACAAAATGAAATTTTTGTGTCGCGCGCTCGGGTGGATATATCCTCGCAGTTGGAATATACGGGCTTTCACTGTTACATTGAAAATTGTCATTACAGTGACGAAGGATTGCATTATCAAGGAGGTTTATCGGGTGTTAACGGAGGGCTCACACGTACGTCTCCTGCCAAGGGTAACACATCCTTGTGCTCTTGAGAGATACGGGATTTTAGTCTTAGCTTCGATAGCGTGAACCTTACTAGCAATGTGGGCGTTTTCATTCGTGTAGGTCGAACATTAGCTTTGGTTTTGCCTTTCCTTCAATTTTCAGTTTCAACAATGCTGGGACCTCTTCTTGATCTTCAAATTTTATAGCAAAATCAGGAAACCTTCATTGGTTTATAAGGGCAAAGATGGCAATGTGATACTCGATAACAGAATTATGCCAAATATTGTGATTATGTACTATTTACTGTGATATATGGCCTTCTACTTTCTTCACCGGTTCACTGATGTTATCGCTCGAAAAATCATTACGAGATTTGCCTAGAAATTCTTCGTGTGCATGAACCATCAACCGGTTTGCTCGCTTCGCTGCGTATATCAATCATACATACCTTGTTTATAATACTTGTTGACCCTTCTGAGCAACCGCCTCGGAGTCAGCGTCAGGCTTGCACTGCATTGCATCAGGCATTTGACTGCAGTATGACAAAGATTTAACTACCTTTAGCTGATGCATAATAATGAAAATTTGTATCATAATTACAGACCACATGGTAAAGCAATAGATAGTCAGGTTACGCTGGTATAATCAGCCAATGCCAGAATTTTGACAGATCTATAGTAGCAAGTTATGATCTACTAGCACATTGATGACATTCAAATAATGGTGACTGGCTTTATATGGGCAGGTTACAGTGGCCGGGCGGGCCACCCCAAACATAATTGTGAAGGGCGACAGCATCCAAATAATGGTGGCTGGCTTTATATGGGCAGGTTACGGTGGCGAAGCAGGCCACCCCAAACATAATTGTTACGGGCGACAGCATCCAAATAATGGTGGCTGGCTTTATATGGGCAGGTTACGGTGGTGGGGCGGGCCACCCCAAACATAATTGTTATGGGTGACAGCATCCAAATAATGGTGGCTGGCTTTATACGGGCAGGTTACGGTGGCGAAGCAGGCCACCCCAAACATAATTGTTACGGGCGACAGCATCCAAATAATGGTGGCTGGCTTTATACGAGCAGGTTATGGTGGCGGGGCGGGCCACCCCAAACATAATTGTTACAGGCGACAACATCCAAATAATGGTGGCTGGCTTTATATGGGCAGGTTACGGTGGTGAGGCGGGCCACCCCAAACATAATTGTTATGGGCGACAGCAACCACATAATGGTGGCTGGCTTTATACGGGCAGGTTACGGTGGTGAGGTGGGCCACCCCAAACATAATTGTTACAGGTGACAATGGGTTATAATGTAATGGCAAGTTGCTGGTATGTTGTCAGACTCATATACTCATACATGAACTGCTTCTAATGGCATATTCCACCAACAACAACAGTATGTCACTTAGTTGTCTTACAATAACATACTGTTGATGTGTTGTCAAATATATCTAGCCTTACACATTCATATTGGGGTGGCAGCATTCATAATCATTGACACAGTGTCCCTCAGTGACATTAAGTTATCTTGTCATATCAAGTTGCTAGCATTTTGCCAGAGTCTACCACTACTGACAGCCTTGAGCCCAGGTGTCATCACGCCGAAGAATGCTGCTACTATCTGGCGAAATATACACGGCCTTGCATGAGCATTCAAAATGTTGCAAATATAGATAGAACATTTGTCAATTTCATCAGGATTTACGGCTCATACATCAAAAGTAATTATTAAGTAGTGCTATTGGGAACTTGTTCTCGAAGAGCAGCACGTTTCTCCCGGATTTTGGCCAGGGCGCTATTTTTACTGATACTTCGCTGTGAAGAGGAGGAATTAGGGAAAATACGACTGCGACAGATATTAACACGAGAGGTAGACAGTGGGATGCGTTACGAACCGTGTCCACCACGTCATCAAATCTACTACTTCCTGGCTTTCTTCAGGGTCTTCCAATAAATCCAGAATGCTGTGATAGAAGTTCTCGGAGTCCGTGACCGTGTCGGTACGCGAAAACACGGACGACGAGCTCAATGCAAATCGAATCTGAATGAATTTAGTTTGAGAGAAATATATGATTAATTGTTAATTATACCTGTGTGGCAATATAGGCCAGAGAACCCGCCGTTACCGTCTTCATGCCGTGGAGATATGCATTACCGGAGCGCGTAGCTTTCGGCTCCTTCTCCACAGAGCTCGGAGATGTAAAGACGTGTTTGAAACCCTGCGAAAGAAAATTGTAGTGACGCCGTTATCGATGACAGTAAACTTACAAATATAAGAATCTCGCTCCTCAGTAAACCCTTCCAAGGCTCCTCAGGATCATAGACATGCCCAGCATACAAGAACATAGGCCATTGGTCGCCACGAACTGCGGTTTCACCGCTTTTGAGACTCTGCTTTGTTCTAGATAGTTAGTACAGTTAGCTTAGATTCAGTTATCGGACGGTCGGGAAACTTACTCTGCATTCGACCAATCAAGGCCCGCGGGGCAGAGTAATGCGCCAGTGATTTCGTGATTAAATCCACGGTCAGATTTGATATTTCTGGCGAGGGGAGGTATGACTGCCTGTCCTCTTGGCACAAGCCACTCAAGGACTGCAGATTTAAGAGTCTTCGTGTCGTCGCCTCGTGCACCAGAGGCTCCTTTGCCCATCTGGTAGAACAGTGACTATGATAGCATCACAGAATAACGAACTCACCAATTCCCCCACGTGAATAACGTCCTCTTCCTCACCATTCGTTAGACGATCTAGAAGACCCGGGTATGAATCAACGAGTTCCATGAATACCCTGTGTTCCCGTCGGACACTACAATGGAAGGGTTGTAAGGGTTATAGGAATTTTGATATTACAACAACACTCACTCTGCAGGATAATCCTCGATGGGAGTGTCCTCTAAATCTTCAAGGCGCAGTATACCCGAAGTCAGAAGCGCAGGGTAATTACATAGCGCGAAGACTGTCCGACCAAAATGTCGACCATGAAGAACGAGGGGGTTTGACGAAGTCCTGTTCGACAAGTCAAAAAGGCAAGGTTACACCACGTTAAAGATAACCTACGATTTTTTACGAGGGCCTGAATGAAGCGCAGAGCCAATACGCTTGCGTGGGGGAGCACCAGTAGCAGGTGCATGATTTTCGTTGTCACTCATACTACGTTGAAGGAGTTAGAGAGATGGAATACAAGTAGAAAATGGGACTTTATGTACCTTGTAGTATTGCTGTAGTAGCGGTCAAAAACCGCGATTATACAAAACCGCGATTAATGTCGTAAAAATAAGATGAACCGCATCTGCGCGAAAATAAACGCTATTGCGGCGCCATCGATGTATTTTTACCTCAGCTGACAGCGGTCAAATGAGTGTTACTGTAGCGACGGTACATAAATTCAACTTACTGGCACTGGCAGCAACTATCAATCGTATGTACAGCATGGCAGGGATTGGATCTCGAGCACCTGGCTCACCCGCTCGAAAACGTGTACGACAATGCATCCATGTTGGAAGTAACGTCACACTAAAGTAAGCATCGTTAAAAAATGCAGCACGAGGTCGATAAATAACACTTGCACCTTAAGCTTCCAACTTTCTTCGGCATGTGCGCAGGGAAGCTCTGATCTAGAAGATTCAGAGATTGGGCCTGATTGCAAGTGAGCAGTGCGTCAGACTCTGGAACAACTCTGATGATACTGACCGTGCAGGCAATTCCGTCAAAACGTTCAGTCAGTCCATAAAGGAACGCAGACTATTGGTGAGATTCAGCATCCATATACTAGAAACAAGTCTGAGAAATCTTCACCTAGTCGAGGATGCACAATCAATAAGTGAAGTAGAATCAGAGCTGCGTCAAGTCAAGGAACAATTGAGGAATGCTGAAAGTACTATTGCACACCTTTCAGATAAGGTGACGAAGTATAGGTATAGATGGCTCGAAGAATACTACCGTGCCGAGAACCTGGATCGTCATATGCCTTGCGACATATATGTGCCTGACCTTCCTCAGATTGCACTTGGCATCCCTTCTCCCAGCTGTTCCGAGTTTTTGAACTGGGATGAAGCAGGTGAAGATTCAGGACAGGCGGACCGTAGCGATGAAGAACATACGCTGTGAAGGAGTCGGAAAGGGACCAGCCATTTCATAAATTTATTCTGACGATGCTGTACTGCTATTGCGTACACCACATTGTGCCGCGTTGGATGTGTGTTCATAAGACTACAATACTATACAATGTATCAAAAACATGCGATAGTCAGAGGTTGTCCGAAGCAGCAAAATTGACTCCTTTACTACACTAAATATTCCACCCTTGTTCTGCGCAGAAAATATCATAAGGGGCGGGAAGAAAAAACTGGTCTACTGATATGAAAGTGTAAAGACAGGACGCCCGTCATTTTTGTATCTAAAGGGTAGCCATTCACTCCGTCACATGGGCTTTGACCCAAGGCTGAGAGTTTTGTGCAATGTTAGGTGTAGATAGTTAAATTCAAGGCATTAACAGCGGTTGTCATACGCACCATCGAAAAGTAGCTGGAAAATAAAGTTAGGTCAGAGTGATTGACTAAAATGTGCTGAAGAACACGGGACAAGGTTATGCACACCATCTGAAGACAAACTGGACACGAGCGCGATGGGATGACGCATGACGCATGAAGTCAATAGAGGGTATACCTCCCTGTTCAGCAGTTCGAGTCAGTGATAGCGAGTGATGATAGGTTTGAGAAGCAAAAACTCCTGCTATCAGATCAGTACTTGTACCACTACATGAGGTCGCGTACCTCAGTGATATGTCTGAGAGCATCGAAAATGCAAGTTCCAACGCCAGTTTGAATGACAGTGGCAGCTCCGCAGGCATGTTTGCGTCCGATAGAGCTGGAGATGCTTGTGAGGTGGCTCCGTCATCCATGTCCATCCGCTTCTCTTCGCAGTCTTCATTGCGGAATGCGGGAGCAACTTGACACTTCTTGGCAACTTTTACAGCCGGACCAGTTCCAAGTCTTCCAGACTTTCTCTTCTTCCGCTTTCCAGGTTCGAATCAGTCTGGGAGGCCCTGTCTCGGCTGCCGATTGGGGTTTGGTAGGTCAGTGACGCTGAAAGAGGCGGTTAAGTTGAACGGCCGTCCAGAGTTCTCGCTAGGTTCGCCGTCGCTTCTGCCCATGGCCGAAACTAGACGGATGCTGAGGGTGCCGTCTTAGTAGAGAGTACGGTTCTTGGAGGTAGTTGATCTGTCATTCACAGCATTAGCCTCAACTGGACTGAATCGCACAATGCTACTTACTAAGAGCTGTCCGCCGTTAGTTCCAGTGCAATCTTGCTGGGTATCTGGATGAACAGAGAAGATAGTAATTTGGGTCTCAAAACGATGTCGGAACAAGAACTTAGCAGCGCATATCCTCTCAATCCTCTAGGCTTGATACCATAAAGTGAAATGAAATTACTAGCTATACAAGTAGCGTAAGTAAGTGAAGTCCAGTGTCGAAAAGAAGCCACAAACAAGAAGCATAGCGAGCTGATATACGGCTTTACTTTTTGAAACTCAGCCGGAGTTCAGCGCACGCTGAACTCCGGCCGAGAGTAAAGCTGTACGCTGAACTCCGGCTGAGTTTCAAAAAGTAAAGCCGTATATCAGCTGTCTCTTCACATAATTGGACTCCTTTCCTGACTCTTCAGTATGTTTAATACCTAATACATATGTATATAGTGTGTGGTCAGCATAGCCGGGTCTGTTCAAATCGTCATTCTGTAGCGAGCGGGCGGGGGCTACAATTATATCAATATTAATACCACCCACGGCGGGCGGGTCCATGTATATAGTAGTAGATGACTTTGCGTACGATCGGATTTCCATTGTTCAACGTCCGTACTGGCAATTCGGTGACCGTGATTCTGAGTAAGCATCAATATTGCAGAACCGTATAAATTCTAATCATCCATCTTGCCAGGTCTTCTTTCCGCTATCATCACCTCGATACGATATACAAGTGCTACTGAGGACAGAACATTGTCAACAAAATTAGTAACGATGTATGTAACGTTTGGGCTTGACTACCGAAATGTAATGATACTGATCATGTGCAATACAGACAGACTTACCATGGCGAAGCGCGCTGCATCTGTTGATGATCAACGTACCTCGAAGCGCGTCAGAATTGGTCAAGGTGAGTCTCAATACCTTGACAATGTCGATGATATTGCCGCTCATGAGCCTGTCCGCGCGACACAGGGACTCCTCTGGCGTCACCCAAGGCAGATGAAGGCGCCTGGCTTATCCTAGAAAAATTCCTTGTCACCGATACCACGTACCCTCAGACAGAAGAGGCGTTTGTGTCCTATCTGGGTGATCGGTATTCAGCAGAGGACTGGAAGGACGCCTTAGCCGCGTTATTCTCCGGTGACGGCGATGACGGGATAGCATTGGCAAATCTTCGCGCCCTTAAGGCCAATTACATACCACAGGCCTCCGCTGTGTCGGCAAATACGACAAACGCGGCCAAAGACTTACCCGTAGTGACATCCGCGCGGAAGAAGAATCGTCGATCGCGTCGGCCGTTTAATGTAGGTGCAATTTTGACTTTAAATGTTTATACTGAGCAACAATTATAGCCTTACATCAACGATCAAGCAGAAGTAGACGGCGACGAGGAGGAGGAGGAGGAGGAGGAGGAGGAGGAGGAGTGCAGTTTATTCAATGTACGTGAAATATTCATTACCCTCACCAATAGTAACGCTTCATCGACAACCAGGGAATAGTATCCGACGAGGATAACGATGAGCAAGCGGAGGATAGAGGTGGCTCCTCTTTGCAAGCACCCAACCTAACGCCCATGCCAGGTCCATCTCCCACGGATAGGTTGGCCGCTGCGATCGATAATATCGTAGGCAGGTGCCAAGAGAAACCGGGCAAATCCTCGAAGGGACGCGTTTCCTACAATGCTGCCTGGTCCCCCGGTACAATCAAAAATAGGATGTATCTTCTCAAAGTTCATAGTACGCATATTTTTAATCCTGTAGCATGTCACTCATCGCGTTGAAGGAACGGCCACTCAGTACATCGCTGAATACCTTCAGAGTAAAAAGTTTACTGTCACCGTGTCGATTTGGGTACCAGGCCAACTCTACGTGGTCTCGGATAGCCCCAAAACGATTTCGGCCTCGCTTCCGGTTTCGCATAGTTTCTCGGTGAGAGACTATGTGCGCATCTCGGAGGAGGAACGGGAAGCAGTAGAACGTTCGAATGTCAAACTTCCCCGTCCGTCGTGGGTCAGGATCAAGCATGGCAAGTACAAGGATGCCATAGCTTACGTGTTCGATTCCGAGCAATCCGACCTTTTTGTGGAGGTTCTGGTGCCTCCACGAGATTTCCCTTATCCCATGCCTAAGGGATCTGTTGCGCTACTGGACCCTTCTCGCCTTCCGAAGGACACATCCGTGACCGACATCATTCACAACGGGGAAGTTGTAGGGTGCTCATTCAAAGGAGCAAAGTACTACAAGGGACTTCTATTGAAGAATTGTCACCGTTATCATCTGGAATATGTGTCCTCTCCCCACGTTGACGATATTCGACTACATCGGCAGTCTGAGTGGGACACGTCATTTATGCAGAAAACGGTTGCGGCGTTTTCGATGCAGTTCCTGCGCGTAGGAGATGCAGTCAGGGTCGTCAAAGGAGGGGTCCTTTCAGAGAGCGGCACGGTCTTGTCAATAGATCATATACTTGGTTCTGCTTGCTTAGAGCTCGCTTTTGACGGAGATAAAGTCGAAGCGGAAGTTTCACTGCAGGATCTAGAGCGCGTCTTCCGTGTTGGAGACACAGTACGGGTTGTAGCGGGTGCATACTTGGGCTTGGAAGGACACGTCATTCAAATATCGGGTGATATACTTCACCTTTGTCAAGATATTTCTAAGGAAGAGGTGGGTTTTTAATATGCCTCGCATCATTGTCTATTAACATTTGATATAATATAGGTTCAAGTATCAAAGTACTATCTAGATCGTCGCCCAATCAATCACACGTTTCAACCACGACTATCAGCAACGCAGCAACCCCACGAGCCTCCCACCGACGAATCCATCCAAATTGGAGACCGTATAGAAGTACTCCTAGGAGAGCACATGGGTAAATGCGGGATTGTATCATGGTTTCCTGTGGGAGCGACGCAGTTGTGGTTCCGCGATGCGAACCCAATCTTCATTGAGGATGAAACCAAGTACAATTTGGGACCTCCAATTCTCCAAGTTCCCACCGTATTTGTTCGACGAACACACCTCGCGCAAACGATCACGTATACGAAAGAAAGGGGCTATGACGTTGGGCCTGGAGATGTCGTCAGCGTCGCTCGCGGACCAGAGTATCAGGCTAAAGGCGTTGTACAGAGCGTAGACTTTCCAAAGGCCCGCTTGAAGCTACTATCTGAAAGTGACCAGTCGCTCGTGAGTACTTTTCAACACGACTCGAGCATCTCTGACCTGCCGCAGATCGACGTTCCAATCAGATTTGTGGCGAAGTTACGCAACGCGCCTTTGGATTCATTTCGCAAGTTCATAAACGACGAAGTTTTCTTGATTGGAGGTGACCGAAAGGGCTTCCGAGCTACCTTATATGGTATTGGAAGGGAGGAATGTGTCGTTGCAGTGCACGGGCAGGCGCGCATGATGGTCAAATGCCAGGACGTTGTCACAAGGTGAGTGTCGCTTACATCTTGGTGATTAAAGTATTCACAAGTTGCTCAGGTATGGAATGAGGTTGAACGGAGTGATGCTGGGAACATCAAATTTAATATCACTATGTGATTTACGAAGAAGATCATACTTGACGTCGCCGCCGCGAAGATTTACCACTCCTCCTCCAGACCGAGTTCCCACCGCCTCGCCTGGTTCTACCCGCAGAGATTTAAGCAGCTCGTGGACGTCCTGGGATGCCAACCCTGAGGATCACAATACTACTGATATCAATACTGCGGAGGCTTCTTCCTTAAGCGACCCTTGGACTGTGGATGCACAGGACATTCAGGATAGCATCGACGCCAGAGCTGAAAAAGTTCAGGATAATGGTGGGTCCTCAATGAAGGCATCAAAATATATCGTTAATTTGACTATAGGCCCTCTACCTTGGCTGATGTCCAAGGAATTTGCTTCGCAACTCCTTACATATCACGCACTATTGAAGGTCTCATTGAAGTTCAATGGAGGCGGAGGCAAGCTTCACAGACGATTCGTATCAACGGCCTGTCCTGACCCATTCTGTGGTGTGAACGGACCCGCACCCGAGGGTTCTATCGCAGTGTTTTGCGCATCAGGCAATAAAGGCGCTACCCTTCAACACTACCACATTCCCGTCAGTGATCTATGCCCAGCGCCTCCACGTAGAAAGAATCAAATGTGCCTGATTCTGGACGGGGAATGTCGCGGCCAGATACGAATTGTCTCAAAGTGTAATGTCAAGCTCGGTACTGCTGAGCTTGTGGTTGAGGAGGGTGGTCCTGGTATTACCTTACATTTCGACCAGATATGTCTTGTAGAGCGTTTCGTGATGTCATAAACCCCTTCCGTATCATCAACCTTAATATTTGGGACAAAGCTGGATATGGCTGAATACCTTAACACACCTGTACGTTACCTATTAAATAGTGATCAACCGTGACAGACTTTCAAGTTGAGATCCATATGTCTTGGTATTTGAGCACAAGTTGTCCAGTTGTCCATATCTACACAGTAACACGAGCAACAACAAATTTAAATACCCAGGGACATGCACCAATTCCTCTAGCAGTAACAACACGACTGACCGCCTCCATACTCCCCAGCATCTACTGCGCCGCCACTAGCTGTTGTTGTGTATCAGGGTCCGGTTGAGTAGTATCGAGGTCTTCATGGTCTTCATAAGGTACGATGTGCGGGTCTTTTCCAAGAGCACCCGCAGCAGCATTGCACTAGACCTACACATCAGATACTAAAGACTTGGTGATAAAATTGACCAGGCGCACCTCTTTACCCTTTGTGAAAGGAGTTTCGACGACGGGTGATGTTTAAATTCTGAGTGAAATGGGGGTAGAATGAGCGGCACATGAAAGGATGATCGATGATTTGAGTCATGTGATCCTTGAAAGACGCGACGCGTTGTGCATCACATGACAATATGAGTGGTTTTCGGATGTTGCCGGCGGAGTTTGATTCTGAGTAAAGCCGTATATCAACTCGGTCCTGTCATGCTTTCTACCTTTTCGCTTGACCATTTCTCTGTACGTACCGTATATGTTACTCGACCTATTACTATACCTATGAACGAGCACTTAGAAGTAGTCGTAAAGTCTAGCGTATAGTGTCATTAAAGATAGTTTTCGCCCGTTGACATATTGAAAGTCAAGTTGATCGTCCAAACGGTGTCAACTATGCAGGAATATCGCAAAGGGCGCTGCAAGGTGGTGAGATACACATCGCTCAATGTGATCAGCATCTTTAATGCAACTATCTAGAATTAAAGAATATCTTGATGTTCCATCAGGCTCGTGTATTGTCCGTCCGATTTTGGATACATTGCATGGTATATCACTCGTTGCGAAACTCAGAATATGATACTGACGTATAAACTTCGTACTTTTTGTACTAGGACCTTAATGTGGGAGATACCGTTGCGGATCTTGGCCAAGAGCGCAGTGACTCTTGCTGGTCGTCACCACAGGGTGGGAGCGTGCAGGGCGGGGGCGTGCAGGGCGGGAGCGTGCAGGGCGGGCAATGATCTTGAGAAGTATGAGCGTATGAAGACATGGAGATGCGACAAGTATACCTTTGCATGGATAATGCATAACTGGTATGTAAGTTTTCTTGAAGAACTTTTCTACATTCACTAAGTAAATCGTCAGTCATTTGTCCGCCTTGATGTTGAGGAAGCGAACTCACGCAAGTAGCCGCAAGTGCTGGTCGCGCATTCGGCGACGTATTCTCCTCTACATATCCCTGTAGCTCGTGGATACACTGAAGCCTCGACATAACTATCTACCTTAGAGCAAAGGCAAGATGGGTAACGGAATACATGCGTCTCGCGATACATCAGAAATTGCGACGGATGAATTTTATGCCCATATCCGTCGGCTGGCCTGTCATTTGAGTGAGTGGTGCAAGCGTTCCATAAATCAACTAATTTACCATTGATATGTTGCTAGTTCTCTCGTTGGTCCGTGATAATGCAGTATCCCATGGCGGCACGTCAAGATGCTCACCAGCATTTTGATTATCTTGGGGTCAGCTTCGAATACCGGACATTCCTCTATCTCAGAATCTGGAGAAGAGCGTGTAGACATTCTTGCATGGAAGGCGTCTTAGACCCGTACTAGGAGCATTTATGCACCCTGCTGTGCGATTATTCGGCTGCCCAGTGATATCGCGGTCTCCCTTTTCAGGTACTCGGCGATCGCGGTCGCAAATTTCCGCAACTGCGGTAAATACTTGTCTGGTCTATCCGGATTCGATCATGTCCTTGCACAATGTCTTCGGTGGTGCAATTTCTTGTTCCTTTTTATGTCAGCTGCTAGTTACACCTGCGTCTGTAGGCGCACCTTCACAGCGCAAAACTACTTCAATACCCATCAGCGGTCATGCTCTAAAACCAAAAAGCGTCTTTCGTCGGCCATATCGACTTTTAAGGAGCTCCTAAGTCAGAGGAAGAAGCATCGCACCTCGCACAGTGAGGGTGGGTCCGTCGGGGTCGCGGGGTCACACAATATACCATCCGCCAACCAACTGGCCTCCGGGCAAGCTAGTCATCTAGAAGCATCACATCTCGAAGCGACAGTGACATCTCTGCCTGATCTATCTCTCGATGATGAAGAAGTTGGTGTCCCTCTTGAATGCGAGGCAGCAGAAAGTGACATAGAGGACATTTCACTGGCACAGCGTCGACCGAGACGTCTCAACCGCCAGATGCCACAGAGATTCAGAGACGTGCTTCCACAGCCTCCGCCTTCTGTGCCGTCGGAAGCTTGCCATCGTCATCTTGCACCAACAGTACCCATTGTCACCCCAGATCATCGACCTGCCTCACCAGTACGCATGGTATTGCGCACCCCCCGAAATATCTTTGGGCTTGTTCGTCAATATTTCTCCCCTGAAGTGCCGTTTCACGATCCTGAAAAGCATGTCACCATTGCAGACCTGTCATTTGTACCAGGCAGCTCTCGAGTCGATGAAGAAGAACATGCACTTCTCGCTGCGAGCGGCGACTCTCAGTATTGCCCGTACCCTAATCGTTCGTCGTTTGAACTCGGTAATTGGTACTGGAATCAAGGGCTGCAAAAATCGCAAGCAGACTATATGAAGCTGATGGCAATCATGGGTGACAGTACCTTCAATGTTACCGACGTATGCTCTACGCATTGGAAAAAAATCAACACCCTGCTTGGCACCAACGACTACGACGAGGGAGATGGAGATGGAGAGGAGTGGGAGGATGAAGACGCCGGATGGAGAAGGACACCGGTATCTATTGAGGTGCCATTCTCGCGCACCACTGAAATGCCAGGTTCACGGCGCTATCACGCTGCAGAACTATACCATCGTTCTCTTGTGGGCGTTTTGCGGGAGAAGCTTGCTAACGCCCGAGATGATAGGCTCTTTCACTACGAGCCGTACCACCTGCGTTGGAATCCTCCTCACCTGGATGCTGAAGTCGCCATCTATGGAGACTTGTACACATCCAACGCTTTTCACGAAGCCCACAGCGACCTGCAAGAATCACCGGGGGAACCTGACTGCGATTTACCTCGAGTGGTTGCTGGCCTTATGTTTTGGTCTGACGCCACGCAACTTACTTCGTTTGGCACTGCCAAGCTGTGGCCTACGTACATGTATTTTGGCAACGAATCCAAGTATCGTCGTTGCAAGCCGTCTCTCAACTTGAGCAATCATGTTGCCTACTTTGAAACGGTACGCCTTCCTACACTGTTTGATCTGCTGCATACTTAACGATGTATTACCAGCTCCCCGATTCCTTCAAAGCCTTCACAGATGGGAAAGGCCTGAACAGCGACTGTGCAACACATTGTCACAGAGAGTTCTTTCACGAGCAATGGAGGATTCTACTGGACGACGAGTTCCTCCAGGCATATGAGCATGGCATTGTGGTGTGCTGCTGTGACGGAATCAAGCGTAGATTTTACCCGAGAATTTTTACTTATTCTGCAGACTATCCAGAAAAGTACGTGTACTCAATTTGCATCTCAATTAGTATCGATTCTAATTTTACCAGAGTACTTATAGCCACGGTTCGAAACTTAGGAGGGTGCCCATGTCCCCGCTGCCTTATACCCAAGAATCGAATTCAAAACATGGGTATGCCTCAAGATAGACAACAACGTCAGACCCTTTCTCGCAGTGATGAGAGAAGGAGAATGATCGTGAATGATGCCCGCTCACTGATTCATGAGCACAACTTCGCAGTCGGCAGTGCGGCGGTAGAACGCATTTTGAAGCCTCAGTCTTGGGTACCTACCTCAGTAAGACTTCCGCTTCGTTTGCTAACAGTAACTAACTATTTCTTAGAATGCTTTCTCAGACCGCCTTGGGTTTCTGGGTTTCAGTATATTTTGTGCTCTTGTGGTGGATCTACTACACGAGTTTGAGATCGGCGTGTGGAAGATGCTGTTCGTTCATCTATTGCGGATACTTACTGCGCAGGGCCCGGGTCTCATTCATCAATTGGATCAAAGGTATGTGATAATGTGTCACTTGCGTGATTCTACTAAGTCCTGTTATCAGATACAGGCAGACTCCGACGTTTGGTCCAGCCACCATTCGAAGGTTTTCGACCAATTCATCCGAGATGAAACGTTTGGCAGCTAGAAACTTCGAAGATCTCCTCCAGGTATGATTTTGTCACCATTTAACCTGGTCGGGCTGACACAATGTACAGTGCTCCATCCCTGTCTTTGATGGCCTTCTTCCTGAGCCACATAATCAGATTGTTCTTAAGTTGCTGTTCACCATGGCCCATTGGCATGGGCTAGCCAAGCTCCGGATGCATTCCGAACTGACGCTCAAGATCATGGACCACGTGACGTCGGCGCTTGGCCAGCAGTTTCGCCAATTCAAGAACACAACTTGCGCTGCTTATGAGGCCCACGAGCTCGGTCAGGAAGTCAGGGCTCGTGCCCGACGTCGTTTAAGGAAGGCGGAACAGGCAGGGCACAAAAGCACACGACCTACTTGCGTCGTAGGGCAAGCTGAGATGGATGACCCGGAGTCATTAGCCCTGAATGCGAAGCGCGTCAAAGTGTTTAATATTCAAACATACAAATTTCACGCATTGGGAGACTATGTATCCACCATCCGCCGGTATGGAACTTCTGATTCTTATAGTACTGAACCGGTCTGTCCTTGTATAATTTTCAACTATGAACTTCCCTCATTTGACTTCCCCAGGGTGAACTTGAACACCGTTCTCCCAAGGCAGGATATCGCCGCACCGATCGCAAATCTTTCGTTAAACAGCTGACTCGGATCGAGCGCCGTAAGGCTCGCATTCGTCGTATTGGAGACAAAGCTGTTCATCGCCCCCAGGTCGAAATCTCTGAAATAGCAAGAAGCCCTGAAGTTCATCATCATATTGGCCTCACGCAAAAATACCCTGTTCATATAGGATCGTACTTAATTAGCCACCCGGGCGATCCAGCCGTTAAAGTTAGTCATACATTGCTGTACTGAGAGTTCTCTTTCTAACACGCTCTTGCAGAACTTTATTCCGAAACTGAAGGAACACCTGTTACGCCGAATCAACGCCCAGACAGGCCCTACAGGAGTAGGAGAGGAACAGGACATAAACACAGTCATTCTCAAGGACGATCGTATGTATCAGCATAACATCGCTAGGTTCAACTATACAACCTACGATGTCCGAAGAGCCCAGGACGTTATCAACCCAAGGACTTCGCATTGTAATATAATGGTGCTCCGCTCCTCCAACGACATTGGGCGCCAAGGTCACAAGTACATCTACGGCAAGGTACTAGGCGTATATCACGTCAATGTCATCTTCATCGGACACGGTATGGTTGACTACACACCAATTCGAATGGAGTTCCTGCGGATTCGCTGGTACGAGCCCATGGATGAAGTCTCTGCCTGGGAGACTTCAACCTTAGATCGAGTGAAGTTCCCGCCGCTGACGGACGAGCACTCATTCGACTTTCTAGATCCCGCAGATGTTCTCCGGGGCTGTCATATCATTCCTCGTTTCGTTAGAGGCAGGAGATATGCTGATGGGTCGGGTGTGTCGGCATGTGCCAAGGACAAAGATGACTGGCGTGAATACTATGTTAATCGGTGAGTTGGTCGTTATGCAACATGGTTGAGCAGTACTGAGTTCAAGTTCGTCACGTTAGGTTCGTTGACCGTGATATGCTTATGCGCTTTCATTATGGTCTTGGAGTTGGACATGTGTATTCTCACCATCGCGCCACGCAGGTTGAACAAGAAGATATAACCTTCCATGCATCGTTAAATGATGACGTGGAAGACCCCGCAGACGACACAGATATACATGACGATACTGATGAAAGTGATGGTACTGACGAAGGATCGGACATTGAGCAGCCGTTCGGTTCTAACGAATCACTACTAGATCAATTCGATGAAATGTATGATGGCGAGGTACCTCTAGATTACGAAAACTAAGCGCCCTTGATTTTTCGTTGTAAATGTAGCTGAATTATTCCGCGAGAATTACATCTAATGGCACCGCTTTCGCAGTCGACCATTCGAGCCGTAACAGGACAATTTCATGTAATACATAAACCGCGTTGTGATAGCGCATCGTCGCGGTCAGAGGTAGGTCACATGCAGTCAGCTGCGGTTCAAGTATGTAATCGCATTTAAATGAACATTTTCTTTCTCGCTTTGACATCTTTATTTGCAGATACTATGGACTCCCAACTTTCTCAATGTTATCTCTTCAGCAACCTTTCGCCCATCATGATGCCTATTTCGGTGCGTTGCTTTCGACCTTGCCATTTCATCGTTACTCACTCATCTTCCAGGGCCTCGTCAGCCTAGACGCAGGGTTCGATTTTGTTGGTTATGTCTCCATCGGGGAACAAAAAGTAACGTTGTTCCCGCTATATGTATGTTTTCTTTTTCTTGAGAGTTGCTACAGTGTCTAACTGCGCATCAGTGTTTATCCACGTCCGTCGAATCTGTAAGTGGTTCATTCATCATTCATCAGGTATTATACACTGACTGTCTCTGTAGCTCAAGGAACAGATCTCCCTGATTGGCTACATCGCGACACCGATTATGCGCAACGGAGTGGAAATCGTGCACCATTCCGTGTGCGAACCTGGGTCCGTGCCCATATACACTCAGGTACGCTGTCCCACCTGGACTGCGCCTTACTTCCCACTGATTGGCTGTGTAGCATGTCTCGCCATCTGGGAAGTTGGATTTGGCTCCCCGGGCCTATACAATAACTGACCATCTTCTATACATCAAGTATGATTGGGTGAGTCTGATCTACAATCTTAAAGTGATCTCGCGTGACAAAATTGTAGCCCACTGCGGGCGTTCAGGACACAATGGGATTTCTTGCCGAGTATCCCCAGGGACGCGGCCCCATTGACATTACTGTCGCTCTATCGCAGCTCTTTGAGCCCTTTCAAACCACTCCGACTGCCCTGGAGTTTAACGATTGTCAGCTGTATGAACCACCTCTCAGTGTCCCGGAGTTAGCGTCTCCTGTGTTGGACGCAGTCCCGTCCGGACAAACCCTGGCTGTGCCCGAGGCAATGTCAGTGGTGGATCCCAATGATTCTTCCGTGAACATGACTGGTGGCACAACAAATGTCGACGACGATGCCACGCAACCCGACACGCAGCAAGCAGACGGCCCAGACACTCTAACTGTCATTCAAGAGCAGTATCCAAAGTGGAAAAGAGTCCTCGTTCATTTGCGGGTGGAAATGAGATCTGACGTTGCCCGCGGATTGCCCATCAACCCGTTCTTACTCACGCAAGTGAATTTTGCTGAGGAAAAAGGAGCTTTTGTTCGCGACCTCTTCCAACGAAGCCTCGTTGCGGTTGGGATAAGTCAAACATCTCTGGATCGCGGTCAGGATTGTATTCATATAATGTACCCTGCACATCCTGACTCTTTTCTAGTCATATCATCCGACGGGCGTACGCATGTCTCTGAAGAGACTATATTGGGGCTGGTATGTTCTCTTCATTAATTCTATTCACTTTTCTCACCTACAATAGGCCGGTAAATGGTTGTCTGCCCTTCTATCTCTCATGAAGCGGGCAGCTAGCATTGCAATCGCAGATGGCGGACTGATGACCAATTTTACTCTTCAAAGCCCGTGCCCCTTCGCCCTACTGAGTGAAATGGGTAACACGTGTGTAGAATTGATGAACATGTTCATCCCTCCCAACTCAAGCCGTTTCCCGATTGCCGTCAGTGTTTCCTCTTCGATTCTGGGTGTCAATGGCTTATCTGCCACACAGACTAACCAGTTTGTGCGATTCCTTCGCATGGGCATTGCAAAGTCACTCGTTTTCCATATGGTATACCGGCGCACTAAGTCAGCCAACACGATCAGGATTCTGGCGGATGTGAATCATGCTATCTTCAGGGACTCCGCACACCTGCCCCCGGCGACATTAGCATTTGTAGGTGCCTGTGTAAGTCGCTTCTGCCTTATAGCCTCCTATTCATTTAACATCGTTACATTGTGATAGTGTTACAGCGCCCTCCTATCCTATTTGCTAGATCTTATTAGGACTGGGGAAGTTAGCATTAACCCGTTGCAATTCCCTGCTGTAAGCGTGGTTTACGACGGACTTCTCAGGACAACTATGGACCTGTACGAACAGGAAGGCGACCCAGAGCTCCCGATACTCCTGGAGTATCTTGCAGGGTTTTGTAACCTGAGGTGAGTCGACACGGAATTCATTTTTGTGCTACTTATTAATGGAAATGTAACATGTAGGAAAACTGACGTCGTCAAGATCGCCCGCCACACATAAGTTGTACTGAACTAAAATTCGCTTTCTGTATGTTGTCTAGTCATCAGTCGGGTTCAAATGTATATGGCCCTTGTATTGCGTTGCAACTTTCATTGCGATATCTGAGGGTTAAGATGCTCGTCGTGGCAAGTACAGCGTTCCAAGTCAGATTGTAACAGCTACTGTCCACAGGTATGGCTCATGCAAACGAGCAAGTACGTCTACAATCCCCCGGTAAGCGACGATACCCAAGCTCACCATTCGCACATTAAAAAAATTTCACAGGGACTCGCGTATTGTGCGATGGCAGCACCGAAGTAATTGGTAATCCTTTTAATTACTGTGTTTTTTTTAGACCGCTGGCGGACAGCCACCGCTGCTAGAACCGCTGTTGCACAGCCACGGCCTCCAAATTCACTTGTTAAGCCCTGAACGATCGCATGCGAGCCTCTTAGTGCCCCCCACTCCCACCCCACTTCAATATGTTAAATATCAGCTCGGCTTTTCTTCCTGCAGCTAACACTCTTTCTACGAGGTACTTGCTTGGTGACCACACCGAGAACGCCCTGAAATCATGGCTCCAGAAACAGGGACGTGAAATTGTCAGTGCATTTACATGTTTTGCGTATTGTTTTCTCATAACATGACTCCAGCTTCCAGACCCCCTATTTATCATAGCATTCGTACTGTTTGGATGGGTCGATCCCCTTGATCTTATTGCCGTCCTTCATATAAGCCTCAGGGTAGCCGCAGTGGAGAGACAGCTCCAGCAAGAAGAATACACTAACATCACTTTCCTTGTACAAGGAGGGCGTTGCCTGATGGAGGAGAGGCTGTATCGAGCTCAGATGGAAGTTTCATTGTTTAGTAAAGCTATTGCGAATGTGTATGAAGAGCTGAATGTCCAATACCACCCACGTAAGTCATGTTCTCATGATATGATTTTGACACTGATTTTCGTGCCCTAGCTACATGGCAAAGGGCAATTCTCAGAGAGAACCCTGTTATACATGTGGAAATGCCCCTCTCGGTTCATGACGAAGACATGTCAGTTGATTTTGATCGCTGTCAGCCATCAAAAGCTACTCGAGAAAAATGCGAGACGTGGCTTTCTACGTCGTGGCAGTTTCAAACGAATTTCCCGCGAACTCGAGAAGTTCCTCAGTCCCACCAATACGTCTCAAAGGTTAGTATCATTCTACTGCGAGGAACTCGGTTTATTGATGCTGTACAGACCAGCGACGATACATTTCTTGTCCTCCCTTGTTTGTTAAAAGCCTGGGTTAGTAATGTTGCATATGGTGATTTCATCAGTGCATCCTGTGCAGACACGAAGCCTTTCAACCTCGACCAACCTGACAGCTTCAGAACAAAGGATGATAAGCCGCTGGATGTAATCAAATCCGATTTCCATATTCTGCAGCTGATGAAACGACGTGCACAGTCTGAAGTGGACATGTTTTCTGAAGCCATTTCACGGACTGCTGGAATTCGATGTACTGATGATGGTGAGCACGCAGTTTTTACTTTTGTTGTCTTGCTAATGTGACTGTAGGCACATGCACATCCTCCGGGAGTGCTTCGACTTACGAATCGCGTCTACCCGGCAATACCTCTGATGATTGGTTTGATGATTGGTTTGATGATTCTTTCGATGGTTCTGTATCCTCCGATGGCTCTGCGTCCATGTGACACTTTTGCTTGTAGTTGTACCTTCCCTTGAAGCGCAGTGCGCGAAACGCATATTTATTGTATTGATATGCCACATTACACCATTTGTACGTTTGACTCTATCATTATTTATATTGTGCTGCTCTTATCGTCCTTACTTTTGATTGTCAATTTCCATCTGCATAGTGCCTGCACTCCAGGTAGTCGAACTATAGGTGCCGTGGTTTCAAATCTTACCAATTGTCTAGTTCTAGGACAGCTGAGTCCATTACAACACTATTGAACGTGACCGAACCGAAGTATGTATGATTTTCGGTCGACGTTGTCTGGGTTGGTTCTTCATTGGTTCTTGAACCGTTCCGAACCGTTCCGAACCTCATGACGTCACTATTTCTTTCCGGTTACAGCAGATATTATGCGACGTTCTCATTGGGATACGAAGACAAATTCGAGCGTCTCAGTGCTCTTCGTCCTGTAAGTGAACCATAACATGTTACCTTTTAATATATTCATTTGTCCCCAGGCTGTCACCCGCTTCACAACTCTTGTGGATGAGAATCCCGAAGCACCAATACTTCGAAACAAATCGATCAAGGCCTTAGATTTGAACGTGCGAACTGGAAGATATGTCGCCATGAAATTGTATTTGCGTTAATTTTTACATTTCATTTGACTCACAATTGCTCCAGGGATGTGTGGTCCGTGTGTGGGCCGACTTGAAACAGTTCATCGGGATCACTAGAGGCCCCGCTGCTGAATTCACTCCAAAGGTACGTCGAGTGTGTTGATAGTCAACGGCAGCACTGCTAATACAACATGCTATTGTTTCAAAGCCTATAGTAGCCGCCAGGTATCGTAAGCTCGAGACTTCGCTCACCACTTGACTTCCGCGCGCTTGTCTTTATCTTATCTAGACGCGCGACGCCCGCCGTTTTCCGGACGACCCGGGCATCCTTCTGCGACCTCTTCATTGAGGTTCGCTCATCTTGATGTGCGCGTGCACACGTCTAGGCTTTCACGCCTGCCTCCTCTTTCGTCGTCTCCCGCCATGTCGTAGAGTCGTCCTCCAGCTCCAACTGGTTTTTCCTGGTGAGTCTTTTTTCGCGAGTATTTCTAGGCACGTCGTCTTGCTTACACCCAACTTTCAAACGCGGGGTCCATAGTGAAGCAGTGGTCCATGGTGCCCTGTACGGATATGCATGACCACTCACCGACAGTATACTAGTCCGTCCGGCTGCTCTTGGTGGATTCTACAAGAGCAGGCAAACGCATGCCAGATGCGCTCTCCAAAACTGTTCCAATCTGGTGTGCAGTCATCAACCGAGCCGTCCTTAAAACCACACCGAAGATGAATGTGGATGCGGAATTTTGGAATACGAAGTTGTATACCCTACCTGGTGTGGTCAGCGCACAAGAGCATGATCAGATCGAACAAAAACTGGATGAATGGGCGGATGATCTCGTTGTCTGTCTTATTCTTTTTTAACACCGAGTCTCAGGCATCTGAAGTCGTAGATTTGCAGGCATCGTTCTACGTACTTCCGAAACTGCAATACCCCCTCCGCCCGATCTGGATAACGCCCAGCACCACCACATTTCCCATATTCCCTGATACTGATGCTGAACGGCGGTTCTACCCAATCATCTGCATATCCGCTTCGAAGCAGGTTTTGGATGGCATGGAGAGACGCATCACAGGTTTTGCGTATATCCAGGGATTGGGGGATGACCATGAGCTGTGGAGTATGGTGCGTATCATCCCTTTAGCTTGGTGATCGACATTGACATGGCTTACGCGACAGGGCCTCACCCCCGCTCAATTTTGGAAACATAAACAGACCCTCCTTCACGCAAATCGAAACGAACTACCAACCCTTGTTCAGACTCTCACATCCTCCCCAAACGCACACTCCGCATGCGCCAATTTAAACTCTAACGCGTCATTCTGTCCCACACCTATTCACCATGTCCAGGGTAGACTTTCAATATGCACCACTCATGACATCCCCTCCTCTCTCGACGGCGAGTTTGCTGTGATCTATCTAACTTACGCCGATCAGGAACCTGCTTTCAAAGATCATCCACGCATCCTATATATCCAAACGCCTCAAGGCAAAATAGGCCAGCACCACTTCCTACACTCTGTTCTCCCACAAGCCATCCCCTTCATCTTGCTCCACCTCGAGAAAATGTTCCGCGTCTGCATAGCATGCGAAACGGGCACCGACACGAGTATCGGCGTCGCCCTAACAGCTCTCACAAAGTTCTTCGACAATTCAGGGGAATTTTGCGGTGAGCATGAGTACGAACGGGAGGGTGTCCTTTGTAAGTCCTGCCAACTATCTCCACACATAATTGTTGACCGACGACGGGCGTGAATTGAATAAATAAAGCCAAGGACGACATCAAAACCCGCTTGCACTGGATAATAACGAGTTGTCCACAAGCCAACCCTTCGCGTAGCACTCTCAAACGCGTCAGCGAATTCCTCCTCTCGCCTAGAAAATTCCTTCCCCCTTCCAACGCGCTCAACCTATCTCATGAACGCAAAACAACCTCGACCCCCGAAACAGTGCTATAAACAATCTTCCCCCCTTCATTTACTTGAAAGCGCCCAAGCAACCTTATCCCCGCATCGCCACTCCTCCCATCCGACATCATCCAGAACATCGTAAACGGTTGCTCAGTATGCGCTTCCATCGCAGTATGCATACAACACAACCTCCGCTTCAAATTAAACGTATGTCCCATCATCCTCCCTTTAACTCCCTAACTTTCCGCAGTTACTCCTCTCCTCCTTGTCTTCCTCCGATGACGGAAGACACGAATTAAAGGTCTTTGTCAATGGTGATTTCCGCCGCGTGAGTTTATCTTTACTCGCCTGCACATCCTCAGGCTTCTAAGATTTGCTTCCGATAGGTTCGTACTAACATCCCGTCAGAACGCGCCCTAACTTCAAACAGTCATCGACGACCGTCTCCCTTTTGACGCCAACGACAAACTTGTTGGAGTGTCAACTGGCACAAAGAATCAGCTCTGGCCTTCATTCGTGAAAAAGCAGTTCGTGCCTCCTCGTCTCCATCATAATCATATGCTCATACCGAAATAGTACATGAAACTCATGGGCGGATACGATTTTCTCGGCTCGTAAGTCCCCCTCCCCCTCCCTATAATACCGACTCGGACACCCCAGAGAAACTCTGCTATAGACCTTCAGTAAGTCCCCACACGCTACCGCATGCACCTCTTCACGTCCCACAGCGTTCTCACAGGCTGGATACCCGAATACATTGATCTCCGAAGGTATCCCCATCTACCTCCAACCCAATCCTCACTGACCACCACCAAAAGCGCATCCTTTGAACACGAACATACATGGTCTCGAATCATCGCCAGATTCGCCCGAGGTACACCTTTCCCATCCACTCCACCACAATACTCACACTTACAATAGGGGACTGTATGATGACAGTCGGAACAAACGATAAAACGGCGCTTAGTCATAACATACACAGCATCAAGCTTCTTCCTTCGCATGATTATGCTGTTACAGGTGCGTACCCTTTCCTACAATACGGCCAGAGATTGCCTTGTGCAGATATCAAAGAAACATGAGCGCTGGGCCACGCTTCTTGATTCAAGGATATGTGGCTCCGAGTGCGAGTGTGGTGGTAGTGGGAGCTGTCCCAGTAAGGTCACCCTTCTTTTTTGCTCGTAGATGTAACGGATGGGTCAGGGGTCATGGACATACGCTGGGACGATATTTGCGCTACGTTCGAGGGGTTGTATATCAGCTGGAACCCGAGTTTGTTTGGGAGTGCTGTTACCTTTCATGGGTGTGTTTTCACATCATACACTCTCAATATGTGTCATACTGACGAGTTCATAGATCATGGCAGCTCGAAAATTCGGAAGATCTACTACGAGGTACGTCTACTCTCAATTCACGTGGTACAGCGCGAACGCGTTATATATAGCTGCTACACACCACCTCCGACTGAACTATAAAACCAGTGACCCCGCGCATCAAAACGTACCATCAAGACCCAATACAAACCCAACCGAGATCAACAAAAACGGAAAGGGCGACTCAACAGAAACAGAAATATGGATCCTCCTAACACGTCACCTCT
This sequence comes from Suillus brevipes Sb2, assembly GCA_011800875.2. Classification (NCBI taxonomy): domain Eukaryota; kingdom Fungi; phylum Basidiomycota; class Agaricomycetes; order Boletales; family Suillaceae; genus Suillus; species Suillus brevipes. Next base: position 5,256 of record JRHT02000336.1, on the reverse strand, counting down.
ACGACACCCGCCGCACAAGCGAATACATCGCAATGAATGTTCAAGAGGATGACATAGTCTCGGGGGGCCCGGAGCATGTTGCGCTCAGGGTGCGTTTCTTCCTATCTGCGGCGCCCTTCCCCTTATTCATTCACAGTACTGACAAACTCAACGAACAGAGCAACTACACTAACAGCACACACCTCCTTTCGCGCATCAAAACCTCCCGATTCCAATCCCACACCTCGGGCTCGCTCTCCTTATTAGTTTACTACGACAGCCAATTCGATCAAGTCGGGTTCACGGTCACTACATTCACTTATCCATTGGATGTGGTGGTGTCTTGGGATATGAGGGTTCTGCCCGCAAGGTATATGCAGAAGGTACCCCTCGAATTTGTTTCACTCAAACGATGACGCCGACGAATGACAGATCGATGGCATCTTAACTAATATAACAGCTGGGGGAAATTGCACGCATCCGACGTATATGGTGAATCCGCAGTATTACCTGCGGGTCCATAACGCCTGTACCAGTACGAGCACCGGTATCGACAAGCGCAACAAAACACAAGTCATACTCACCGCGCAGAGCACTAGGGATATCTCGTTGAATGTCACAGCAGTGTGGTCGCAAGGAGAGCGTATATCAGAACTGAGTCAGAAAGAGGTGGTAGCTCATTCTGGGCCTTATACATATGGGCATGCGCGCGTTGCTGCCCATCTTCCTCGTATGTTGACTCTGTTTTGTTGTCGAGGGATGCGGCTCACTCAAATTCGTCTCGCGAAGCTGGTGACTACACAGTCGTATTATCAGCTTTCGAACTGGATCAGACAGGGAAATTCACGCTCAAAGTGGAGAGTCCCTCTCGGTTTGAGATCAAGGCAATACCGCAGGAGGGCGCAGGGATGTATGTCAAGACCGTTCGTGGGGAATGGTACGCCGTCTTCATTTCAATTTTCTCCTCGAAACAAATCTTGGGATTTGTTAGGGACTTGACGACTACTGTTGGGGGACCTAGTCAAACCCGATATCACCGCAATCCAGTGTACGAAGTAACCATCCCATGCGCTTCTGAATTTTGGTATGTCTCACTCCACCCCGAATTAAAAAGTACCTCATTCACATTCCTACAGCGCCCGTCTCCAACTCCTCGCTCGCGCTCCAGGCGTATCCACCAACCTCTCCCTCTTCCCCTCCTCAAGCACAAACCTCCAACGATGCATCGCTTCCTCGGGGCCTTACTCCGACGCGCTTTCAGGTGTTGATATTCCTAAGAGGAGTATAAGCCCTGGGAAGTATTATCTCGTTCCTTCAACGTATCATGCTGGGGTGCCTCGAGGCCGAACGAAGAAAACGAGCACGCATAGATAGAATACCCAATTGTATATTTTCTCCAGAGACACAAGTACCATACTGTATCATATCTAGTACGGACGAGGAAGAGATGAAACGGCACAAGACGCAAAGACACGTACACGAACGAAACGCGCTACTAACGACCTTGATCGATATTCTTAGATGCGACCCTATGTTGCCGTCTCCCGTTGTACTCCTTCCTCCCAATACGTATTGTCTCTTCCTCACATTTCCCTTCCCTCGTCGTCGCACTAAATCATAGACATCAGGCAAATTTAACATAGATCGCGGACCAGGCACTCACCGTACATATCGCAAGCTGATCGTCACTTGATGATGCGTTTTCACCCCCTCCTTCCCCGTCTCCTTCAAGTATGGGATCCAACAAAGACGCTAACACAAAATGAGCGACAAAAACACAACGCAATAAGTCACTTACACCGTTTAGTTGACCCATAGTTCAGGTGTGTTGTTGATATTGGTAGAAGGTTAAGCGCGATGTAAATACTAATTGATATCCTTAAGTAGTAAAATATTGAAACTCATCCAAAGGGCCAATGCCTGTCTTCCCGCATTTTCCACTCGGTATTTTCGGCAATGGCTCACTGGCAAGGATGTACCCTTCATATACCCTTCGCGTATTTTTAGTTTCTCAGACTTTCCACATTTCAACCGATCTGACGAGTTCAATTCTTAGAATTCGCCTGTGACTGCAGAACTTGCAACAACATGGGCTTTCCTTGAGGAGGGAGCGGACCGCATCATAACCAAGCTCCAGACTAGCGTCTCATACTCCAAGTACGTGAGCCTTCAAACGTTGGATTTGTCTTATACTAACACTTTTACGACAGCTTCGCTGCAGCAGGACTCGGATGTCCTGTCCCCCCTTATCCTTGGCTGACAACTCCAATTCTCACAAAGGTGAGGCATCTCAGACTCCGTGGCAATCGAATCGACGAACTTGATGCTTTACAGGGCATCACTGGTGTTGCTTCGCAAAAACTACAAAAGGTCGAGGTCGAGGACCTTGAAGCCGCCCTGAGCCGCGTGGTAAGTACCTCGCTTGATGCCCCCTACTGATGTCTCATTTGTGTGCGTAGATGGTACTTTTTAAGTACGCCGAGAATAAGGATGTCATCCAGACATTCTACGCCATGAAATTCCCCAAGCATCTCATTCACGGCGTGTCTGCATCGGATAAGAGTGAGGCGAGCATGATCTCCAAGGTGAAGGAGGCTTGTGGTTTCGAGTACACCAACAAGTTACAGTGAATCTTCACTAGTATGTACCATGCTCCACACCTTGCGGCCGCTTATCTACTTTCCTTAGATGCATCGATCCCATGATTCGTTTCCCCAGCCATTTGCACCCCTCGGTCTGCCCAACGTTCCGCGATCAGCCTCACCAAAGTGATTTTTTTCAGTTTCTCTGCAATGAATGTGTTGACGAGTTCACAAAACGTTTCCCCACAAGTCCCCAGTAAGCTTCGTATCATGTTCATATGATATCTATCTGACTTGCCGCTTTCATTACTCGATCTCTTAAAGTGTGTATACACACGAGAACCTCCCATCGCTTGTTTATGAGAGTTATCCTTCCCGCGGGCGCACACCTCCGCCGCCTGTCTCCCATGCAATGTCTCCGCCCCCATCCGCCTATATGTCTCTACCACCGCCTCATTCTTTGATGTCTCAACGCCCTCAACGCCCTCAACGCCCTCCACCCATGCCTGTCCCGCAACTTGTTTCAAAGTCATTAAACGCTCAACCAGTATCGAGACATAACCACACTCACGCTCACTCTCAGACTCAAGTCCAATCTCACAAACACGGGCACCACCAACATGCGCATTCGACTTCTGCCATCCCTCAGACCATTCGTCGTACCGCCTCGCAGCAGCTCCGTTTCGCACCACCACCCAGCCAGCCTTCGTCCCATTCACTTCGGCGCTCAAGCAGTTCGCAAAATTTGCACCGCTCACGTTCTTCGCAACAACTACGTCTGCCAACACCTCACGCGGGTCCCTCAAGTCATGGTCAGCGATCGCGCAACAACTCGGCAAGTAGCGCGCATGGGCCTATCATTCATCCTCAGCAGCAGGTCCAGCCACATGTTTACCAACAGGTCGTGGTGAAGACCGAGTCCTCGGAGGTACTGAAGACCGTTGATGAGGACCGTAAATATGTGATCCAGGCTACCATCGTTCGTATCATAAAGGCGCGCAAGACGATGAAGGACCAGCCTTTGATTCAAGAGGTGATTTTTCAGATTTCACAACGATTCGCCCCCAAGATTCCCGATATCAAGAAGGTAGAATTCTCTATTTCCTCGCTCGAACTTTGACTTATCTATGATTTTAAGCAATCGACACACTGTTGGAGAAAGAGTATATTTAGCGCGTGGATGGCACGAGAGACACATTTGCATATGTGACATGATTCAACTTGAAGTTCTTACCAACTGGTTCGGCTATTCCGAGTCAGGTCCTTGTCCTTGTGCCGCTGAGCAAAGTCGCATATTCACACGTATCACAGTCATTGACTTTGCGGGACGCGCTCCTGGTAGGTCTCAACAGTTTACCAGGCACTCGTGAGATCTTCATGTCTTGGTCTCATCACCCAGAAAGCATGAGAACCTTTTCCCGTTTGCAATTCCACGGCCGACGTCGTACTTGCAGGATATCTTCATTCTGCCTTCCGAACAAACCACACCAGACTCTCCCTCTCAGGCTGTGTTCGTCTCTGCAATCGAAGCATGCGTGTATAACATCCCAGCGACGTCCTGTGCGATAATGTATGTCTCAAAAGTCGACTCTACCGGGCAAGCAACTGCCAGTGCACCATCTCCCACTCCAGTTCTTGTTCGCGCACTCTTGCTGTTCTACGCAGACCTTGCTGCGCGTCCCATCATGATCTCCGCCGCGGCTGACCATCTGTGGATCCACAATATATATTCCCCAACTCCAACTCTTAAGAATACACGAACTTGAACAAACACTCCCTAAGTGACATCAAACTCCGTGTTTGGTGGAAACACCAATTCAGCACCATCGTACTGGTGAGTTGGCAACTCGCGTGGGCGATACCCGGTAGAGTGTAAAATGACATCGTGCGACAGGTCTCAGCAAGCTTGAAGTTTATCACTCACTGGAGAGGCCCTGTTCGGACCACTCTAGCACGTCCACTGCGACAGACACCCCTGCCTCGACTTGTCAATGGAAAAGGCCGATTATTGACAATCTCCCAATCCATTTGTGATGCCAGTTACTTCTCTCAGGCTAGTAGTAGAAACATACCACTGTACATATTAGTTATTGTAGCTTTTGTGCAATCTAGATAAGACATATCCTACTGTCTAACAAATGTTGCAACACGTCGTCAGTTTACTGGAAATGTGATAATCTACAGCTATCTGACTACAGTGCATGGAAAGCCTGTTTATCATAATGTTGGCCGCTTCCAAGCCACATATCAACATGATATTTCTCTGGTATAGTCATATCTTCTTTCATCTATGTGTGACATCAAGGTAAAAATAGCTAAGGCCAAAACAAAGCGTGTTTTGTTTATCATGTTTTACAAGTCTACTGAAAATGTGATGATCTGCGGTCATTCAATTATAGTGCATGGACAGCCTAGTGATCACACTGTTGTCTGCTTCCAAGACATACATCAAGGTGATGTTTCTCTGCCATATCCATATCATATTTCGTCTATGTGTGACACCACGATAAAATTATCTAAGGCCAAAAAACGATGTGTATTATTGTTTGTTGATTGCCAATTCTGTCTGGTCATATCAATTCCAGGTTGGTTTCCTGATGTGTACGGCGCTCTCTGGCCGCTATTCACAGCCCTGGTGGAACAATTTTCAGTGGCCAATGGACATCGAGCCAATAGATAATCGTTGCCCCAACTT
>JRHT02000335.1:0-17056 GCA_011800875.2 Suillus brevipes Sb2 | reverse complement strand
ACCGTACTAGTAACTAGCGCATGATACACAAGCTCGAAGTTCAAGGAGTCCGATGCGTGCTGGCAGTAAGCCTTCCTTATGATCATTTTTCGACAACTGAGCCCAGTGGCACCACAGCATTTTAAATAAGAGGAACGGAATGAGTTTCATGAATGCAACATTTATAGATAGTGGCGAGAACTGTTGCTGGGCTTAAATCAGGCGAAAGCTACTCCTGAGTGCTGGGTCCGTTAGATTTCCATGGCACTGAAAGGTCAACGGCGCTCTGGCACTGGCTTAATGGAAGTGATAGTACTACAGCTACTGAGCCTCGAGTGCTTGAGCAAATCTGAGAGCCTTGACCAAAATATGCTTTTTAACGATGAATGACCTGCATTTCATCATTTAGTAAGTCACTTCATTCGGCTTTGGCACTGCGGCCGCCAGTGGGGCTAGTAGTCACTCACAGTAGGTTTAACTTGAAGTTGAAGTCACCGTGGTGCCGGTCCGACGTTGCACGTAATTGTGCACCAGCGTCCATAGCGCGATCAGCCAATGAAAATCGTTTAGGTAAAACGTAATGATCTTGTCCGATTTAGGTAGAACTATGTATACTCAATACATACTTGATACATACACAATTTTACATCATGGCAAAGATTCCAATTTATGCGAGCTTCACGTGTTCGGCCTTCCAGCTAACGATGAAGGCACTATCAAATACTACTCCTTATATATTCGAAACTATGTAAGTAAATTTCTCTTTGGTATTACCTCCATCATCACACTGATTCATGATGATAGGTTGGCCCGGGAGCAACAAAGTCATTGAAGGGCAGCCCATCGCTGACATCGACCAACACAACTTCTACCCCGCTCCATATCCGAGTTTCATCGTTCCAGGCTACCCCGACAATCACGATCATCGAAGCGATCGAAGCGATCGTGCTCAGCCTCATCTTCTAACCCATCAGCCCCATCATCAGCCCCATCCAAGTCAACTTGAACCTCATCAGCTCCATCAACCTCATCAGTCATCGTGGCTGCTACCACCTCAACCTCACCATGATGGCCATGCGATGACTACATCGCAAGATCATTCAGATTTGAGTCACGGCCATTATGGGTCGGCTTTAGCGCATCATGGTCTGGGTGATCGCGGCCATCAAGGCCAACCATTGCACCCATCGTCTGGCGCTCATAATGCGCTAGTGCCCGACACTAATCAGCATGAGTTGCCACCTTACTTCCCCCCGCAGAGCCAGCCACCTCCCACTCTGATTGAACTCGCTCATCCTAAACCCCAACAGCATATTCCATCTATCCTTCTTACCGCTTGGCCGCCGTCCCCGTCTCCATTTAGTCAACCCGCGCATGTGCAAAGTCCTCATGCTGTCATGCAACAAGGCTTACCCTCGGGACAGAGTTCACAGCTCGGGGAGGTGTCGATGTTGAACCCCTTTTTTCTTAACCCCATGTTGCCGCGGTCTTCGTCTCTCCATAATCTTGCTCCCGCCGAGTCTTCTGATAGTCTTTTTGACAAACCTGCATCGCTATCGTCACTCGTCCGCCCTCACCATAGCCAAGTCACCGTGACTGAGCCGAAATCGAGCAACTTGAAGCCAGCTCGTTCATCCCGTCGCCGCACCAGAGACGGCGTCACCGTGGAGCGAGGCAAAGTGGGCGCATCTTCTACGATCGTGGCCGCAAGCGAGTCGTCCAGCCATACTTCAGGCGTGAAATTCGTCCCTGGATACAGCGCTATTCGAGAGTTGGTAAACGGTTGTCAAGACCAGATGAAGATAAAACTGTTCGACGAGTCATTGCTACCCTCTAACGAGGCTCTCATTACACTGGTAGATTCATCATGGAGAACGGTGGCCGCTCAACAAAGCAACGGTAAGTATTCGAACTTCGATTAGTGAATCAGAGGCTGACTGAGAGCCGCAGGAGCCATTGTGCAGTGTGCCTTGGACAAACTGACTCATGACTCGCGTTATGTGGATACGAAGGTCCTGCCCGTGCTCGAAAGCCTACATGAAGATATGCAAGCCATCACAAGGCTGTACTCACTTCGTGAGTACGACCTTGGATTCGACTACACTGCGATGCTGGAAGACTCGGATATCGACGCGCGCGCGCACCAAGTCGACCATTTGGTGGAAAATGATACGTTCATTTACGGTCAACTTTTGGTAGGGCGCGAGTTTGTGCATTTTGAGTAAATTCGCTGACATTATCTTTTCAAGGTTGGCAACGTTGACGCCGTCGTTGCCTTTGCCAACCCTGCTATTGCTGCAGCGGTCGGGTACTTGTTGCGCGATAGCCAACACCAATACCACAACTACATCAGTCCGACACACAACATTAAGCCGTTAGTTTCGATGATAGCCACCTTTTACCGATGGGCGCTGCTGGAACGCAAGTCGGGTTTGTACGTCGCTAGCACGTTTTTTCCAGCTGCAAACGAAGTTCACCATTCCCGCTATAATTCATTGTTTGACGCTCTGACTCCATCAGAAGTAGCTGCCCTTACTTTACGACTCTTTATCAATGGCTCCGCACTTGCTAACCGTGACCGTCACTGATTGAATGATCCTGCTTCCAGCATTAGCCTGTACTACTACTAGTACTACTCGTTTACATGTCACTTCCGCAAATTCATTTTACTTAGCAATACAGTTTTCTTAGATTCGCGCATCCTATGTCGTGACCGTTCACATGTTCTCAAAGGAATAAAGACAGGTAGTTGGATAGGAAGGAATACATGTAATTGTGCGGCAACAGGTCGAGGATTCACAGGCGGGTGCAACATATGTTGCTGAACGATACGATTAGCAGGAATCGTTTCTCCTATCCGTTCCCGCTCCCGCAATTGTCGTTCCTCTCCGCTCTTCTCTCTGCACGCGCCTGTGCAGCTTCAGAAGCAGCAACAGACGCGGGTGTCTCTCCATCACCATCCCCACGTCCATGGTCCCCACCGTGCGGATGCTCTGTGGGTTCCTCAGTTTCATCTCCCTCCTTCGCACTACACAAGAACCGGTGTCCTTCGCTCCACCCTATGTTCCGATACTCCTTGCCACAACATTTCACTTTTCGGCATCATCTGCATTTTGCAAACTCTAGTGGATACGTCTCCCAGCGGCTGCATGACACTACGCTCAATCAACATCGATTCACAGGTAGGAAATAAACAGCTCACTAGTCGCACATTGCTGTATTCCGCCCCATATATCGTCCTTCCGATACGCATTTCGCATAATCACACCCGCACAATATGCTATTTCCGGAGGAAGCTTTGGTGGCGGGTTCGGGGGCTCACTCTCCGTCATGCTGGGGCGGGAAGTAAACCGCTCTACGAGTGAAAATACATTCGTCATACGTTGGAGTGGCACCGGGGTAGGAAGCGGCGCTTTCTCCTTCTCCTTGGCGCAAGTAGAACGATCATCGTGATATAACTTGAAGGAGCGAAATAACACAGCATCATCCTGACCATTTTCGTTAGTATGCAAAGCGTGGATTGATCATACACACTTTGAGCGGACAACGAATGCTGCATGCTGCAGGTGGCGGGAGCATAGAATGTGAGTTGCATTTCACAAGCGGAGAAAACGGGTCAACCTTACTAGCCTTTTATGCGTAGGTAGCACAAATGAATGCATCATGGCAGGTCAAACACGTGACGCGCTTTGTCATCGAGCTGGCCTCTTCATCCGCCATGCGGCGGCTTTATCCAAGCCTGGGATCATTCCAAACTTCGGTTGACCGGTTTTCGAAATCGTGACAGGATCTAGTCGTTTAGTACAACAAGGATAGATGTACGTTTTTCGGATTGCTTTCTCAGGGGGATTGGAGAATTACCGTGACCTAACAGACAGTCGGACTTCCGAAAGGGCACTCGAAAGTATTTTGATGCACAGTCACCACGGTGATCGATGATTGACTTACTCTGGGCCGGACGGTCTGCTGGCGCTTCACTCTTTGCCGCAATCCTGAGGAATCTAGAATCGCCCCGCCTGCCGCAGTTGAGTCAGCTTGCTCATTTCTATCCCGTTTACTTGTTACCCTCACGGATGTCTTAAAGTGGAAATCTAGCATACTACCTGATGCATGATGGTTCGATAGTGCCCTGACCAAACTAGGTCTTTTTAGGCAATCGTGGTAAGTCCTTCATTTGGTGAGCTTGCAAATTCATGCTAATGAACCATACTTATGACCAGTCCAACCGAAATAATATAAAAGTCGGGCGAGCAAATAGCCCGTCATCAGATGTCTGACTCGAGTCTGTCCCGTATTCACAATCGGGAGGCTCTCTCGCGGGATATCAATAACATCATTGATTCTATGCCGTCTACTCGCCGGCGCACTCGTCTTCAAACTGCGGCATACCTCCTTGGCTCCCGCAAAGAGTTGCCCGATGTCGAGGATCGAGGAGAAGTTCCCGTACAGCTCGAAAAAGGTAAATTTACTTGCACTCAGGGGACTACCGATATACTCAACATGATGGACTATAGTCGAGTTTCGGATCCCTTTACATACTGCGGCCAAGGACAAATCTACAACCTATGTAGATCATTTTTACATAGAATCGGACCATCCCACGGATATGTTGGACTCCGTGAGGGCTACGATGGATCTTCCCAAAACATACGAGAATTTAGGTTGGCGTTTGTCTATTGCTCGTCGTGCGGACCCGCCACATCGCCTTTTAACTTCTCAAGATATCAGCAGCGCTTTCAAAGCTGCACGGGCGGAGCAAACCACTGGACGGAAAAAGAAGAAGGTCGCGATTGAAATTGTCAACACCGTAAGTGCTTTGTCTATCTGTATAATATAACCGTGACAGTACTAATTTGCCGCGGCAGGCGCCCGTGCTCAAACTTAAACAACAAGCAGGTATGGGCTCTGTGGGCGAGCAGAACTTGAAGGCGTTTCCGCGATATACGAAGGAATTCGACAATCTCAAAGCGAAGCTGTGCTGCTCCGAGCATCAACTTGCAGGCTCGGAGAACGCTTTCTGTTGGGTGGATGCATCACAGCCGAATGCTCCACACTACTCACTGTGTACCCGAGACCTTCAGGAGTGGGCCAAATATCTGGTACGTAGTACACATCTATATGCCTTGCTAGCCACACAATACTGACGAATGTTCAGCACGACACTCGAGATCCAGACAGCGCCTGCGTTACTCTACCCAATACACCCCATTTCGACGACATTCGCAAAACACGTAAGGAAAGAACATCCCTTCAGCGTGTGCCCACCGAGATCATATCACCCGTCATTCATAATCACGTTCATGTTTCATCTACCACCAACGACTCAGACATGTGGACTTCCAATGGCGCACTTTCCGAACATCGAGATGACAGTTCCATATCTTCTCAACCACTCAAGAGGACGTTTGCGCTTTATATGGAGAGTGATGAAGAAACGGATGCAGAAGAACCCCCGCAAGACATTGACGGCGTTCTTGCCAGTATACATTCCCGCTACCCTGCCATGCAGTTTCAGCAGTATGCAACAGCGCTGAAAGAGCATGGGATATTGTATCTGCCGACTGCAGCGCATTTCAGCATTAAATTTTATGCGCAGAAGATTGGTATGTCGGAGGGTGCTGCGCTTACATTCCACACTTGTGTTTGTAGAGCTCACATGAAGGAAGAACGTGCGAAGGCGAGGAGGAAGGCTAAAGGTAAAAAGAAGGCACGAGCTGACGACGACTCAGATCAGCCAAGCGGCCGAGTAGCGCTCACGGTACGTCCCTCTCTTTGCTTGTGTATTCACTCGCAAGTTGATTCCGTATCTGTCACTACAGTCAATACCAACTGCCGCTTAGAGACCAGTACTCCGAGTGACTGGCAGCGAATTTGATCACCATCGTTGTCGCCGAATTGGCATATATTACGGTTATCTGGATGTATGATTCAATACCAACTTTCACTGATTGCTTGGTAGCATCATGATCTGCGAGTCCATTTATGAACTTACATTGCCAAAGATAGGCTACTAGTACTCCCCGTGAATGCACCTAGTATTGAATCATCGTCATACTCGACGTCACGCTGTCATATAAGCTAAGTTCAGGCTTTGAGCACACAGGCGCAGATACAATATCAATTGTGAGACAACTTGAAACAACGAAGGTCACTGGTCGCATGTCACGTGCTGTGGGGAAGTTCTGGGGGGGGGATTCGAGGACCAGAACTCGCCAAATGTCAGGCATGGCAACGACTACTCATCCGAGCCAAGAAACAGGTTCAAAAGTGTGACTACTTAGAGGTGATACGCGTACTTGAGGCCCATCAGCACTTGGAGGCATCAGCTCTTTCAGGCTCTTTCAGTCGTGGAAACGTTCCCACAGCGACTCGCTCGGATTGGATGGAAGGCTGTGAAAGGCTTATCGGTTATCACACGGGTTGGTTTCAGATCTCACCGTGTTGGGGCAAGGCAGATTTAACCGAACTCGGATTATTCAAGAATGCTTTACATGTCCTTCTGCAAACTTCACGGGCAGGGCCGGCCGCAGGAAGGATCGTCCTTAAAACTCCGCTGGCCTACCATGATATTATAATATATATGTATATATGTATATATATATGATTACTTGATATTTCTATTTGATATCACAACGAAGTTCCAAAGGTCCTTAGGTCTATCCCGTCATGCTCTCCTCGCCTGTTAGTGGTAATTCCTCTCAGAAACTTGACTCCTTCAATCATAATGAACCCGAGCAGGTCGATGCTGGTGTCTGCAATGACCGTCGTACGGTCCAAACAAATTCTTATCAACAATCCTCTCAAGACTCTCAAGACAATGATCATTCCAGGTTAGTCGGTCCTGCGCACCCGACTCGAACTGGCCTTCCACCCGTTGCATCCCATATGTCGTATTACGCACATCGCGCTTCCTCGAGGTTCAAACCATATGAAATTAGGGGACATGCTCCCACTGCGTTAGAAACCCGTTTCACCATGAAAAATATCTTGAAGGCCAGCACCGTTGATCTCAGTGAAATAGATGTTCATCAGGTGTGTTAACTTATTACAACATAAATCTTGCCATATTGAAAAGCATTATAACAGGGCAAAGAAATATTTATGAAAGGCTTAAAGCACATGACAGACAACACCGTCCAATCAGCTGTCATCGCAAAACGAGCTGATGCCGAGTCCAAGCGATTGCGTGCACTCGCAACTGCTTGGGAGCTCGAGTCAACTGAGAGACATGCAGTCCTTCTTCAGTCACTTCTGAGGGATGATGCAGAAAAGTATTTCGACAGCCTGACAGAGGCTTCCTTTTCCAAAGAATGTTGGTCAAACGTCACAAGCAGCAGCTTGTAGATGACGCAGACTTCACTGTCGCTGCATTCACTTTCGATTTCGCATCGCACTGTATGGCAAACAAGCAACTGGATTATTTGGAGGAGGTTGGCGCTGAGCGGTCGTTGTCCTTGGAGCCTGATGAATCGGACTCGGAAAGTGCCGAACATCGGTTGACCCTATGTTTGAGCGACATAGTCAAGGAATCCCAGTATCCACGGTCCATGACTCAGGTTGCGGTTGCTTGATGTGAGGCGATTATTGTCTCAACCTCATCTATTTTTCAATACTGATAATTTTACTAGGATAACCTATCAATGTTGAAATATGTACCAAGTTATTTCCCCTTCGCCCTGGCAGAAAGAAAACAAGTGAAGTTATATGCCTGTTGAAGTTATAACAGTTATATTACCATCCTTGCATGATTAGTACTGGCAGATGTTGAAATACTATGTAATATTGATTCAAGATGTTTCTTGACCAGATTTCGATGATTAGCCAGAGCCTGATGTACCATGGACTCGTCCGCGGAATAGTCAGTACTTCATAGTACTAGTAGTAGTAGTAGTAGTAGTAGTAGTAGTAGTATAATATTACGGTACACGTACGGTACTAGACGGCCGTTTTTGAACGACAAAGCTCCCTGGGAATCTCGGGCTAGACTTTGGTCACGACTAGAAAGTACCTCAGATTCTGATTGGTATCACTCCAGCCTTCCGGTATCGTCTGGTGGAGGATAGGCAGATGCGAAGTCTATGGCTTCATGTTCTTCTTTCGTTCTTCATTTTCCATCTAATTATCATGGTATCTTGCAATGCTCCAGGCTGCTCCTGGGAGAAAGCAACCACTGATGCTCGAGGGCTTAGTAGGCATCGTGCAACATGCCGATTTTACCACAATTCCAAAGTTCTTGCCAGCCAGAAAAGACATGAGAGGGCAAGACAAGCGGCAGCCCGAACTCCTGGAAATCTGCGTCTAGCGCGGCAGGCTTCAACACCAGGTTTAACCCGTCCTTCGGTGAGCCATCTCCCCTGTAACGAGTCTCACAAACAGAAGCTCACTAGCAATCGTTTTTATGTTCAGCAAGTGTCGCCAATTCAAAACACAGAGAGACACCTCCCAAAGCCTATTTTTTTTTGCACGTCGTCAAACAGGTACAAGACTCGGGCTGGGATACGTTCTGGCGCAGCAAGTCTGGAGCATCTTCAACAACCCTCGGAGCAGCAGCAGTTGGAGGGTAATGGCAGTTTCGATAACGCATCCCAGGCTGATGTCTTGGGTATGTTTTTGGGCTCCCGCAGTTGACTGATAACTCACTTCTTCTGTTGTTCTTCATCCTCAGAAAATCCTTCAATGGTATACCCTTCGAGACGAATACCTAGACCTTTTGAGGATGCTCTTCCTGCCTATGAAGATGCCAACAATTTGAATATTGTCGATACACCGCCGGCTCAACATGCCCCATCTAAAATTCGGAGGGTCTTACTAACGTTACGAGACGCGCTTCAAACCAACTTCAACTCTTATGGGCTTTCCCGACTGTACCCTCGTCGCCCATCCTTTGAGCCTGACAAGTTTGTCTCGTCTTCCTTACTTTCCAAAACGTGTCCAACAATCGCATCAGAAGATGATTTACCTGATATCTCCCCACCTCCCTACCCTTTCCCGAACATGACGATATATCGTCTCATGTCTTGGATGAACTCCGGTAGTAACAAGAAATCCGAAGTTGAAGTCACCCGTCTCGTCCAGAAAGTGATGCTGGCAGATGATTTTGACAGTAGGCATTTGGACGGCTTCTCAGTGAAAAAGAGTTTGCGCGAAATGGATGGCGTTCCTGGCAAGGAGACTCAGGTCAATTTTCCAGACGATTGGAGAGAGGCCAGTGTCACAATCAATATTCCTACGAAATTGAGGGAGAGCGAGCCTATTCCATTTTCCGTTCCGGGGTTCCATTTCCGCCCCCTCACTCAAGTAATCCGGTCAGCTTTCGCGGACATTCAAGGAAGCGCATTTCATCTTTCACCTTTCAAGCGCATATGGAAGGATCCGCTGGACTCTCATCAAGAGCGAATTTATGATGAATTATACACCTCTGACTCTTGGCTGAATGCCCAGGAAGAGTTGCAGAAACTTCCTAAGGAGCCCGGATGCTCACTGGAACGAGTAATCGCCGGTCTCATGTTTTTTTCGGACGCAACACATCTGGCGAATTTTGGAACGGCGAAAGCTTGGCCCCTCTATATGTACTTTGGAAATTTAACTAAATACGCACGTTCTGCACCGAAGTCCGGTGCATGTCACCTGGTGGGTTTTTTGCCATCGGTAAGTGTTCCTCCTTTAATAGCTTTAAAGTCACTCTGAAATTTTGCGCCATCAGTTACCTGATAGAATTAAAGATATTCTAAGCGCCTTGCCACGGATATCAAAATCTGGCATGGCTGCCCTTCAAACCCACTGTCGACGCGAGTTGTTTCACACATGCTGGGACACCTTGCTAGATACAGACTTTCTTCACTCGTATCGCCATGGTATTGTGTTAAAGTGTGCCGACGGAGTGTTTCGCAGGGTTTTTCCTCGCATATTCACATACTCCGCCGACTATCCCGAAAAGTGCGTTAGGTCTTTATATACATCATGATAGTATGTTACTCAACAAGTTTCAGGGTTTTGATTGCTACTATGAAGGATATGGGCTCGTGCCCTTGCCCTCGTTGCCTCGTACCAAAAAGTATGTTTGGATATCTAGGCCACTTTAAGGATATGAGGAGCCGTGTTTGTAATGTTCGATTCTATGTCCAGGCGAACATTGTCCAGGCGCGAGAATATATTTATCGGTGGGGAAATACTGTGGATGGCACGAAGGTTGGCGAGACACTCGGAAAGGGCTCGTGGGTACCTGTAGTGGTGAGCGTCTCTTGTTTGTTGCTCTGTCCTACCAGCTCATACGAGTAACTCGTAGAATAAGTTTGTCGAGAAACTAGGAGGACTGGGCCTTGACCCGTTTTGCATGCTCGTCGTGGACTTTATGCACGAGTGCGAGCTGGGAACCTGGAAGGCCTTGTTTACTCACCTCATCAGGATCCTTTACGCGCTACCAGAGGGTCTTCAGCTAGTTGCCACCCTAGACTCAAGGTAGGTGGTGCTTGTACGGTGCTTCGCTGTAGAATACTAAGTAGTGACTTTTATTGCGCCAACAGATTTCGTCAGATTCCAACGTTTGGTAATGGGGTGATCCGAACCTTTGCAAACAACACATCCGAAATGAAAAAACTAGCCGCTCGGGACTTCGAAGACATGTTGCAGGTTGTTCCGTTGCTCCACTATCATTATCCATGTAGCTTGCTGATGCCTTTTTTTAGTGTGCAATACCCGTATTCGAAGGGCTATTTCCTGGTCGTCACGACGTGCTTGTGCAGTCTCTTTTATAT
Source organism: Suillus brevipes Sb2 (assembly GCA_011800875.2). Lineage (NCBI taxonomy): Eukaryota > Fungi > Basidiomycota > Agaricomycetes > Boletales > Suillaceae > Suillus > Suillus brevipes. Next base: position 6,323 of record JRHT02000335.1, on the reverse strand, counting down.
AGGTTCGCACAATGGCATGCACTCGCTAAGTTAAGAATACATTCAGAGTCGACTCTTGGTTTCCTCGACTCAACATTCACACAACTTTCGAGGCAGTTGCGGCGCTTCTGCAAGTTCACCTGCGCCGCTTTTGGTACTACGGAGTTACCAAAAGAGAAGGCCGCTCGTCAACGACGGCTCACCCAATGCGCTGCACCCTTCAACGCTTCTTCAGAATCTAGTGGGCCAAGGGTCAAAAAATTTAACTTAAACACCTACAAGTTTCACGCAATGGGTGATTACACGCGAACCATCAAGTTTTTTGGGACTACTGATTCTTTCACTACACAAATTGTAAGCATCGTCTCTTTCCAATTCTCAATAACGCTTTTGACATTAGGTTACTCGCTAGGGCGAGCTAGCGCACAGAGCATTAAAACTATTTTATCCGCTGACTAGCAAGCTAGATACTCCAGCGCAGCTAGCGAAGCATGAGCACCGGCGCCGTCTGTTACGACGAGTCGCGGAAGCAGCGGATAGGCCAGCGTCCTCGCATCCGACCAACTCTCTTGCAACACCCGATTCATTGTTCAAGGACCATCATTATATCGCAACAAGTCGAAACAACCCAGTCTCATTGTTCGCATTCCTTCGGGAAAACGACGGTGACCCAGCAACTAAGGTAAACATAGTATTGCACTCTGTGCTTAGTTGAACGCTTACAATGACGGCTTATAGAATTTCATCCCGAGGCTGAAGGATCACATTCTGTTTCGGCTGAAGAAGCTGGACGTTGGACACTGTGACCACACATTCACAGACGAGGAACACAGACAGGTTATCATTCCTAACAATATCGTATACTCAGTTCAAACCATGCAGGTATATTATACGACATACGACATGAGGCGCGAATACGACACTATCAACCCAAAAACACATGGAGATGTGATGGTGCTTTCAGGAGAAAGCTCCCCCAGTCACCCGTATTGGTACGCCCGTGTACTGGGTATCTACCACGTAGACACTTGGCTTCAAGGTGAAACTGAACGACAGAACCTCGAGATCCTCCATGTCAGATGGCTCGCACCGTTGATGTCGCACAAATCTGGCATACAGCGCGCTCGCCTTCCTAAAGTGGCGTTCGTCGAGGAGTCGGACTATGACGCATTCGGATTTCTTAATCCCGCTCAAGTGATTCGAGGAACTCATTTAATTCCTACGTTCGTTTCGGGGCGCGGTTCAAGCTCCCTTCGCCATGGAACATCACTAGCACGTCCTGATGGGGAATTAGATGACTGGGAATCATATTATGTTGGGATGTAAGTACAATGTGTCTTTTTTGGACTGAATGGACACTTATCGTCAGAGCCAGTTTTGTTGATCGCGACATGTTCTTACGGTATACAGACCTTGGCATCGGACACCCCGTAGCTTTGCGGAGGACTGTCAGAGACTGTTGCGGCCTCCAAGCACCGGCAGAAGCTATGGATGTCGATGAAGGCGCGGGCGATGGCGAGGACGAGGACGATGGCGAGGACGATGGCGAGGACGATGGCGAGGACGATGATGAACAGCTGGTGGATGTTGACCTTTCCGATGAAGAATCAGAGGACGAACTTGAAGATGATGAAGTCGAGGAAGACCCTGATGACGATGGCCTCGAAGAGGACGTTGAGGAAGAGTTTGATGATCTCTCGTTTTGAGTACACCCTTCCTAAAAATACGGTTTGTTTGATTATTGACTCGGATATATTCAATCCGATATACTAGATTTCCCATGCAGCTGCCCATTGGCCTGACCGCCTCATCTCTGTGTCCGCTCAGATCGACAACACGACTCAGTACTAACAAAACCCTTCCCGGTCATTTTTATTTCAATTTTAACTTAGTCTTCGACTCGACGAGCCGGGCGTTGCGAGACTTCTGAGTCGGGTAGAGATGACTCTGACAGGTGACTCGGAAGCACATGATCATGCAGACACGCGGTCACTGTTCGATTTGTAATAATTTGATAGTACTAATCATTGTGGGAACTATAGAAATGACCTGAGTCCGAGTCTCCCTGCCAGTCACTGTCTCCGAGTCACTGCGACCCGCTTTTCCAAAAGACGATCTCTCTAGAGGTACTAGTACGCTTGTCCTCTCCATTCGCACCTACCCATTACCAGATTCAACGTGCCGCATGCCAGCCTGAGAGCCTTTCAAGTTGCTACCGCCGCAGTCATCCGGCGGGAGTACTACTAGTAGTACTGGAGGCAGTGCCATCAGATATGCCAATCCTGGCCGCGAGTGTTGAATCAAAGGCCACTAGTAAAAACTTTCTGGGAGTTACGGTACCGTGATGTTTCTTTATTGGACTCAGATCTCAGTTATCGGGCTCATCGTATCTCGGCCTTTTCAGTCCTAAATGTCGGACGGTCGCAGTAGGGCCAACTCCGTTCCTTGTCACCGTGACTGAGTCCGAGTCATATAGCTTCCGCATTAAACCAAACGACGCGCAGCAAATTCGAACATACGAGTCAAGCTAGTGGCCGACTTCAATCAGACCAATGAAGGCGCACTGGCAGGTCAACGATGATACCAAATGTGAGTAGTATTTCCTGTCGAATTTTCAGATGCCAATCACGGTAATGTCATTCTCGATAGTATCACCCCTTCCGAAAGTTATCACGGTGTCATCATCCCTTAGAGTAACCTAATAAGGCTCGAGACAGACTACCAAGTAAGACTCGAGTCTGTCTACTAAGTAAGGCAATTTTCTTCTGTCTATTCGGGAGCAACTTGTTCAAAGGTTTTTAGGTCATCGGCGTAATCCGCAAGTACTATAAGATGACCTCGTAGATGCTTTTATCCCCTCGGTTACCCTCCTGCCCTCTTTCCACGCATCTGTTATTCATACGCATGTCATCTGAAAATCACAGTGCATCTGCACCGCCGCCAGCTTCTTTTGAGTCATCACTCTCAAGTTGTGTCCAAACGTCGCCTCATGCTAGAGCAAAACGAAGAATCACCGCCCTATTGGAGGAGGTTGAAACCTTGAAGCAAGACAAAACAGTAAAACAAAGGTGCGGACAGCATTTCTTGACTGCACATGGTGATTTTGATGTATGATTGTCACTAGGAGGACGACCTACTATGTTTCGCAAGGACGAGCAATTCGCCGCATGGTTGCCCTCTACACTCCCATAGAGGATTTGGTAGCTGAAAATGACCGGCGTTGTGAAGACAGTGTCGGCGACTCTACTCCGGAGTACGTATTCAAGTTCGTTTTGTTCATGTCACTTGTTCACGCAAAGAAACAGGCAAAACCGGCTTCAACGTGGCTACGTTGAACTCGTCAAGATATTGCCGTGGATTCATGACAAAGTGGCAAACCTTGACTCCGAGGAGTTGGAGGACATGCTTCGAAAGGTTTTTCTCAATCTCAGTTTGTCGTACTTCTTGTCCATTTTCCATTTAGCTCAAACGCGGCGCGGACTCAGCTCGCGGCGACGACACGGGAACCCTCAAAGAACTCGTAGCCTCATGGGTGAATATCGAGTTTAATCCGACTACGCTCATCAGGCCCGACGACAAACACCATCGAGGTTTCGCAAACGATGCGTCTGGTAAACTCCTCTGCCCAGCCGAATGGCGCTGGGAGGACCCAGTGTAAGTGTTTGTCTTTGTCATGCACCGATTGCTAATATTATAATATTACGTCTAGTGTTAGGGCTGGTATCTGCGACCGCACAACCGCTTTCATCGTCTCTGAGAACTCGTGGCCGTCTTTCCTGTATGAAGCCTATGAAGCCGATGCCAGCAATCTGGAGCGTGGTCTGTTTAAGTCGAAATTGTTGGTGATGGTGAGCAGCGTATATTTTACAACTGGTTCGCAGCTCATCGCACTTCAGGGATTTAAGGCAATATTTACCTCCCCCTCCTCCGCCAATGAAGTAGACGGAGATGGTAATGGTGCCGATGTTATTGAGAACAATCGACGTGCACGGACACGATCAGATCAAGCCAGGGTGAAGACATGTGTTGCTTCTATTATAGGCATGAGGAAGGTGACACCTCGAGCGATTGCGTACGCAGCTTGTCAGGTAAGCCATCACAATACTAAGTTGCCTTTAACTATGGAGCCGAAATTCAATTGCACAGATCCGTTTTGCACTTTCTAACATCACGTCCTGGCGCACCATTGATGGGGACTTCGACTATCAGATATTCTGGGACAACATTGTGGAGTTCTTCGAGGACCCCCCGGGTCCAGCGGCGCAGGCCAGGGTGAAAGCTCTCCTTGAGTGGTGGACTAGGTAAGTCAATGACGACCGTATTGACCCGCCTGGATTGTTGATTTCTTGTGCAGAAAAGTCTTTGGAAGAAACCATCGGGGTGACTTGACAAGTAACGTTGTCTCTCAAATGTCTGTGAGCGCCCTAGCTGCCCAGAGACAGGAAATGGAGGCCGCCGTGTTTTGACTAGTTGTTTGATACGTACCACTCCTATGTACGAGTCGCCTTGTCTTCGATACACTACTATCGCTACTATGATTAATACCCATGATGTTTTGATCTGCATATGAACTATTCGAAGCTAATTCTGTCCGTGAATTGCCCTGCATACAACAATTGGGCCCACACTTTACATGACGAAATTAATGTTTACATTGTCCAAAATACATCTAGTTCTTGATATGTCACCAAATAACCCTCGTATGCGGCAAGGTCCAACACCGTACATGATCAGTGATTTTAGCAACTCTGTTTGTTTTGCGGATAACTGGTCATATTAAAAGCAATGCTTCGTGCTGCTTATCAGTTCCCGGAAGAATTATTTTGTGATTTTACGTATTCATGTCCCGAGACGCACGAGAAGAGAGGGTAGGATGGCCATGTGCCACTGGAGCAGAGTGGCTCTTCACATCAAGATACAGAATGACCTGTGATGAGGCACATACCATGAAGTCAGACGATGACTCCCATAAGTCCAAAGAACCCTACAGCTTGTTGAACACTGTTCGCGATGATGACCCAGTCAATATCACGGCAACGACACTATCGTGCAGAAATTTCGGGCTAAACAAGAGGATGGCGCAAGCAGAAAATAAACTGTCGTCAGTCACACAGTGAGCATATCGACATACTCTGGAAGGTACTTACTTACAACACACTTTGAAAAATTGACCCATCAATGATAGATGTTGGGGATTCCAAACAGATGCTGTCAAAAGTCAACGCGCGACAAAAATCGAGTTGTCACTCATGTATCGAACGCATATGCTGCTTCTAACGGTGACACTTTTTTGCACGAATCCCCGATCAATGTCGAGCAGACAATGATCCGATATCTTAAACTTTGCTTTCACCATGGTACTTGTGGCTCACCTGGCTCGAGTGTTATTCCCGCAGGTTATTAATGGATTATTGTTGACTGGAACACACTTTGTCTTTTTTTTTCAACTCGAAATGTTTCTTGTAGGATTCTCAGTCTAGCGCAATATTATTTGCATTTGCCAAAGGCTGATCAAAATGCCCCGACTTGCTCCGCAAAGACAACAAGAAAATCACGTGCCTCGACGTCAGGCTCCGAAGACTTTGGCAGCGTAAGAATTCGCGAGTTGTATTCTGAGTCTGATACCTCACCATGCGAAACTGAAATCGTGTTAAATGAGACACTATGTGCACAACTGTGCTCTTACTATGCGTTTGGAATTCGGCATCAATCAAGTAGTGATATCTACTCTAATATGTAACGGGACATCATTTGTGCTCGACGAAATAAATTATTTGATGGATAATTCAATCAACAAACATGCAGCATGCACGACTCTGTTGTTATGGTCTTGTTGCAACACCTACACATACCTTTTACACTCGAGCAAGTTGCATTCATACCATAGTCATTCCGAGCTAGTAAAATTGTCTTGTATGAAGACCAATTGATATCCATATGTACCACGGGGAACTTCAGTGAAGTGTCTTTCATTTTAGCACAAAGAGACCTCCCTCCTTGACCCTCTCAGTCGCGGTCTGTATTTAACTTCATTGATTTGCGTACATTATTTTTTTTGTCCAGCCATCTAAGTGCAAAAGCTCGCAAAGTAAATGGTACTACTAGGCTAATGTTCTTTTAAATTTGACTTTGCCCGACAATGTCATATATTCCCATGTGAAAGCGGTCAGCAAATTTACAAGGATTGTTGCGATGCTTTACTTTGTATTGCTTTATATACTATTGTCATCTGTTCACCGATTCACTGATGTTTCTAAGAACCATTCTGGATTGCTTCATGATGTTACGGTACATTCATACTTACCTCTTCGATCTGCTCCTAATGATATTTGCATGTTGGTGAT
>JRHT02000334.1:0-16724 GCA_011800875.2 Suillus brevipes Sb2 | reverse complement strand
TGAGAATGTGTCTGAAGGCCCGGGGGATAAGGTCCAAAATGCGAGGGCACTGATGGAGGTTGGGGCATTTGAGGGTAATGTCCGTGCTGAGGCGCGCCTGGGATTGGCCATTGGCCCGTCTGAGCTGGCTGTCGAGGCATATTCGAGTATCTAGAATGCTTGAGATGGACTGTGGATGACGCTGAGATTTAGTCTGTGGCAGGACAGGATGAGCGACAGAAGGTTAAATGTGCAAGAGCAACTCACAGTGAACGAGTTGGATGAGAAGTAGAGGGCAAGATGCAATACAGTGAACGAGTTAGATGAGAAGTAGAGGGCAAGATGCAATAGAGGAAAGAAACACAAATCGTAGTACTTAAACTGTTCAAGCACCGGCTACCACAGTGGATGAAATGTTATGGTCCACAAATTGTTAGTCAAGCGATACAAACACAAATACAAAGAAATGCGTCCACTAAGTTTGATTGTGTCCATGGACAATATTACAGCACGCATGCCATCCGGACATTCTCCCGACACGGCTGTAGATATGTTCAATTAGCTCGAGAAAAATATCATTTGTTCACAAACGTCAAACACGACATGCTTGATCTCCCTTTTGGCTGGGTGTGTTCTTTGTGTATATCTTCTCCAGACCTTACGGACATCCAAAATGACATAATCGAGATCTATCGACAGAACCCATCAATAAACACATTAAACAGAAATCACATAGTTATTGATACTAACGATAAAGATACATGATCAACCACCAATAGAAGGCCGCATCTCCGGGTTGCCGGGAACAGTCCGCAAGGATATCACATGCGATCTTTGCACCCAAGCAGCCCTCACTCCCTGCACAGAATGGCGGCTCATTGTGCTTTGCAATAAGCACCCTACGTAAGTCTTCCATATACTCTCCACCTCCACAAGCGAGCTGCATCCAATGAAACATGACAAATCACATCAAGGGACAATGCGAGCGAAAGTCAAGGTAAAAAACGTACCATCAAGTCGAGCGCGACGAGTAGTCCAGTCTCATGAATCGTCTCACAGATGTAGTGTCCTGCGAGACCGCTTCGCACCTGCGGGATGCTGGACCTTGACTTGTCATTTTGAAGTGGCAAAAATATCCCAAGTGAAACAAAGACAAGAGCAGTACGTCTTTCTTCCCCGCGTGTGCATGCTTTGAATGATCACAGGGTCAGAATCCGACTCAGGTTGCATGGTGAATGATAATCCCAATACTCGATAAAGATGAGACACAGTCAAACTTCGCAAGGAGGGAGTTCGGGGATGGAGCACGAATGGTTGAAGTTGGGGGGAAATTTAAGGGGCGTTCCGTGTACATCCGCTCTGGGTGGATAAAGTGTGTTCATCTATAAACGTGGGTATCTAACCAGATGATTATTCTCTGTGGTCAAGCATCAGCTCTGAGTACGGAATCTAAACAGAACGGAAAAACTCACCTCGAGGTGACTAAGATGCTAACTAGGAATCAAAGGCGTGTTTCAACGACTGGTGAAGTCCTTGTTCGTGAGGGCTATATGCAAAATCTCTTCAGTACACCAACCCACAAGGCTGGCCGCTGCATCATGCATGCTGTTGGATGTCCAACTGGAGAGGGCACGTACTGGACTACCACATGGACAGAATAGTTGTTGAACGCTGATATCACATCTTGGAAGCACTAACAATTTTTTCGAACAGTTCCTGTAAAATTCAACATAGTCGAGACGGATGAGTCGGCGATGTTTCCAAAGTGAAGTTTGCGCAGGCTGACCTTCGCCGTCAAACTCCGACCTTGCCGATAGTTGTCTTGAGGGATGCTCAATTCTAAAATGTCGTTGTCGTTTCACATAGATTTAGATTTGTTTGTGTTTACAATAAATTAATTTACTTCATTTCCGCCTCCGCAAATGGTCCCGAGCCCGGATGTCAGCCCGGCTTGCCTCTTGGTCAAGTGAACTGTTGAAATCTTTCGCTGAGCACTGAGCAATGAGCTACTACTACGCAGCTGGTCATGACACTGGTGAAGACAATGGCTTCCTCCCTGTTGATTCAAATATTGCATTCTGCTCCAAGAGCTGTACTAAGTGGTCGAAAGTAACACGGCCAATACTAACAAAGTGTCAGTACTTCAAGGTGACCGAAAACTAAATCACTCACCGATATTCGTAGCGAAAATCGCGATCTGGCCAGCTCATTGATATGTCAAAGAATTCCTCACATTTCTGAAGAGTGCCACCGACCGGTCCCAAATACGGATTAGTAAGCATCGGCAATCAGCGCCGTACCTGTGTCTGAACGACAAACGACAACGACATTTTAGAATTGAGCATCCCTTTGAAAGATGCGACGTGTTCCCTCGTGCCTGGATTATAAATTTGGATGTTGTCGGTTGTTGCGATGGCAAGAAGTTGACCAGACGGCGAATATCGAACGCAGCCGACAAAGTACCACACTCGAATGGATCACCTTGCAAGGCTTGCATCTGCCACGTTTTGGTACACCAAAACTTCGTCATGCCGTCATACGAACCAGTGGCCAGCACCGTACCATCCGGACAAAAATCCACCGAGTGGATCAGATTGGAGTGGGCTTTGATTGGTTTGGTGAGTGATTCACCGTTTTCACCGTGCCAGGCGATAGTTTTTCCGTGTTCATCAGCGCTTGCTATAATTTGACCATCTCGTGATACCGCCAATGCCCGCACCTCACTGCTATGCCCCTCCATCTTCTTCAACACAACGCCTGTCTCCAAGTCCCAAATACGAAGTGTCTTGTCGTCCGAGCCTGTAACCATTCGACGTCTATCGGGGAAAACTGCGACTGCACATACGGTATCCTCATGATCTTCAAAAGTTCGAAGGGGTGTAGTGCTTGGAATGAGCTGCGACATTTTACTAGAGGTTGTCGAGGGATTGTGAGCGCCTTTCTCTAAGCTGCACAGGTGCGTGCATTGTGCGTTTTTATGCTTCCTCATGCCAAACCTGCCTCATTTCCATAGACGCCCAAGACACGAGGTAGTTCGCCTCGCCATCGTTCTAGTAAGAATGCTCCCTGCGAGTCACAACCGCCTTCCTCGTCCGAGTCCTGTATTTACAGCTTCCAGAACGTTACGCGTATCCCCTCGCTTTCGATTGTGATTGTGCGGTCAGCTATTAGAGACTGCTACATGAAAATCATATTGTTTCCTGTGTCGACCGGTCCTGCACTTATCTCGTCGATTTCCAATATTTGCCTGTGCACTAGATGCAACAAAGTCTTCCTCTTCTCGCGTCCCAAATGCGCTCCCAGAGTTCCGTCTTTCGAGATGCATTTATCCAAATCATGATTTTCAAAGCAGTCACAGCTTTCACTCCATTGCCATCATCACTCAACCCACCCTCACAACCACTATTCTTCGTCCTCCAGTCCCTCCAACCCACCCCTCACATCGTCCAGCAGATCCTCCACCTCCTCCATCTCACAAGTCAAGCACAACACCTCATCACTCTGCAAAATACTTGCATGCGTCACCCGCGTAGGTAACTTCGCAAGACTCTCAACCGCCCAGATTCTCAGCGAGGGCAAATAACTTCAGTTTCGGCAGAAGCGCTACTCACATTCGGCGACGTCACCAGCCCGCTCTCATACCCACTATCCTCATCATCCAGTCCATTCAACCCACCCCTCACATCCTCCACCTCCTTGATCCTCCAGCTCAAGCACATCACCCCCTCGATACCCAACGCCTCGCGTTCTGCAGGTGGGATACTCGCATGTGTCATCCGCGCAGGGAATTCCGCAAGACTCTAAACCACTCAAATTCTCAGCGAGCGCGAACAGCTTCTTTTTCGACAGAAGCGCCTCTGCACTCCTTGCACCTCCACGCGCGCAGGCTGAGATCATCCTGCCGTAGGGCATATCGTGCGTATGGCTCGATGGTGGTAGGGCTCTGAGGAACCATCACTAGTAGATCATCAAATATCGTAATGTCCACCGTGTTGTAAACACAATTTGTGTCTTTAAGCTGTGCAGTGATACCAAAATCCGACGCGTTCCTCTTGAGTTTGCTGTCGCGCTCCTGCCATAGAAAAAATGCACCGATAGGTTGTTTAAGGTAAACTGTCAAACGCAATGCTGAATCACTGTCGAGCTCGTGTACAGGACTCCTGTTCTCACTCGTCACGAAAATCTGAAGCGTGTGATTCTGCGTGTCAATACTTCGACATGTCCTGTGGTGACGAAAGGGCCATACTTTCTGCTAGGATAGCATTCTTGCTAGCTATGTGGGGGACCACGACATGACGAGTGAAATTTGAAACTGGATCGAAGACAGAATAGCTTCGTTGCACATTGAAAACAAAAAACATCTGAAATCACTACAGAATATTGAGCGACAGAGAGCATTTAGTAAATGACCTTATGACTGATGCGAGGTGGGACGACGATGACCAAAGAAGAATCCGCAGCAGTTTACTTCGTAAGAAGTATCTCCCGTTCCACCACTCGAGGCTTGCGTCACGTTTTCTGTCGGTCGCCCTTGAGACACTTGTGTGCCCGACACGGGCTGTGGTTGACCTGCTTGCGCAGAACTGCCAGCTTGATTGCCATTCGCATGTTGCGCAGCTGCAGCTGCAGCTGCCTCTGCGCGGGCCACTTCTGCTGCGCTGGGAGGGGAAACATAAATTCTCTGCAAATGTATTATTTTCCACGATATCAAGAGAGGGATGGAGGCCACTCACATTTTTCTTGCGACCGGCAGCTACTTCAACGGTGCGTATGGAGCTACTTCTTCTCAACAAGTTGAAATTACGCCGTCGAGGCTCGAGCGGTATTGATTGTGGCGTGTTAGGTTGAGTGCTGAAATGCAGAAAGTCGCGCCAACGATGGGCAAACGATGGAGTGGTGGTGATTGGTGGTGAGGTGGTAGGTGGTGCAGGTGAAGCTGAAGGAGCTGAATGAGGGGATCTCGTCAGGGCGAGCCTGAGTCGTTTCAGGCGCCTATGGCGCTGTTGGGGTCGTCGGCGGGAGTTTTCAGAATGCTGTAATTAATGATGTGAGATAGAAAAGACGAAGAATCCGCCGTTGCACACACTGGATGCATTCCGTGGAAGAAACTGGGTTCGGCATCGTAGCCACCTTGATCTTGCCCGGGAATCTCTGCCTGCATAACGGTCAGTAGTGAAATATTCGAGGAAGGAAGTACATACACCAAGAATACGGTCATCTTGCGCTGCGAGCACGCTACATCGTTCCTTGAATTCTGAGTGAAATGCTGGTAAGTATGATAACCCCGGGTGACGTCACCGAAAACTTGCCGTTGGACCAATCGAGGCAGCTAGCCTTCGCAGGTTCGTCGATGGCATCCATCATGAATTTATGTGCTTCGAGGGCTTCGCCGGACTTGCCTGCTGAAAGGAAAGCCTGGCATCGTTTCTGGTGTGCAGTCAACCGCAAAGCCTCAAGATCCCAGCCGAATAGCTGGACAAAGCAATCAGTTATGAAAGTATTTTGGAATGTGCATATTGACGTACCACTACCAAGTCTTCGTATAATAAATGAAGGTTCAACTTAAATTTTGATGAGAAAGCGCTGGAGTTGACAGCGGCAGTGAAGTGGTCAGCCGCTTCGTCGTGACGTGCGCCATCAAATGCATCGATTCCGAGCTGAACGCGTAGGTATGCCTGATGTCCGAGTTGCAAAGATCAGCGTGAAAGACCTAGCATGATCGCATGACACTTACCTCCACGACACGACACCCGAGAAAGTCGACATCAGGGCAGGCGGCAGCGAGTTCTTTGACGAGAAACATTGCTTCCTCGTGCTGAGCTGCGTTGAAGAGTACAATAACCTAGAGTACAGAATAAAGTAAAGAATATGCGAGATGAATCTCACCTACCTTGATCAAGAGAAGAAGATGGTTGGTCGTCGAATCTTTGTTGGTGAACATGGATGCGACGTCGAATGCTGCCCTCGCCTCCCGGACAAGGCCTTGTCCGCAAAGGGCGATGCCTTTGGAGATGTAGCCTGTCAATGAAGGCTGAATGCTGATGGACTATGCGAATGCAAGTTAGACTTTTTGTAAGGAAGCTATGCTGAGTCAATGTTACTCACCTTGATTGCATCCTGAAGGGCGTGGTCCCAGTTGCGTTGTCGAGCCATAACGAATGAGCGATGCGCATGTGAGGTATAGTCGTTGGCGTCGGTGTGGATGTTTTGGGTGAGTAACTCTTCAGCGGTAGGAAGGTCCCCAGTTATACAAGCGTCGCGGGCTGTCGTGATTGCTAGTACCTGCACAAAGGATGCTCGAATTGCGTTATGAAATTCAGGAATGGAAACCCACCTTTGCATGAGCCCCTGTAGGTACTTCCCACTCTGAGATCTTCCTATCATGACCTCCGCTGAGAATATGCCTGCCGTCTACTGAGAACGTGACAGTATATTGCGGAGATGAATGCTTGAAGATGCCGATATTTTGCCGATCGAAGAGTCGCCAGAGACGGACATGCTTGTTTTCAGATGCCGAAGCGACGAGGGTGCCGGCGGGATTAATGGCAATGGCCCAAATACGGTTAGTATGGCCTTCCCAGGGATGACCGACCTGCTGCCAGGTCAATGGATCCCACTCTCGTATCGTAGGATCATCTTTGTTGCCTCCTGAAAGAAGACGCGTGCCATCCGGCGTCCATGCGAGTGACACGTTTCGATCTGTGTGAGCCTTGAAAGATGCGACGCGTTCCCTCGTGCCTGGATTATAAATTTGGATATTCTTGGATGTTGCGATGGCAAGAAGTTCACCAGACGGCGAATATCGAATGCAGTAGACAACACCACACTCGATTGGATCACCTTGCATCTGCCACGCCCTGGTACACCAAAACTTCGTCATGCCGTCCATTGAACCAGTGGCCAGCACCGTACCATCCGGAGAAAAATCCACCGAGCAGATCGGTTTGGAGTGGGCTTCGATTGGTTTGGTTTCACCATTTTCACCGTGCCAGGCGATAAATTCTCCGCCGTCAGTGCCGCTTGCTATAATTTGACCATCTCGTGATACCGCCAATGCCGTCACATAACTGCTATGCCCCTCCATCTTCTTCAACACAACGCCTGTCTCCAAGTCCCAAATACGAAGCGTCTTGTCAAACGAGCCTGTAACCATTCGACGCGTATCGGGGAAAACTGTGACTGCCAATACGGTCCCATCACGACCTCCAAAAGTTCGAATGGGTGTAGTGTTTGGAATGAGCTGCGACATTTTGCTAGAGGTTGTCGAGGGTTTGTGGGTGTCTTTCTCTAAGCTGCACAGGTGCGTGTATTCTGCCTTCTTATGCTGCCTCATGCTAACTTACCTCGTTTCCATACACGCCCAAGAAACGTGTTTGTTGGCCTCATCATCATTCCAGCAAGAATGCTCCCTATGAGTCATAGCCGCTGCCTTCCTTGTCTGACTCCTGCACTTACAGCTTTCAGAACGTATCTCATATTCATTTGTGATAGTGCAGTCGCTACTTTCCGCTCCTCGAATTTGGCTGACAGCCGTCTATCTTAGATAGTAGCCGCATGAATACCATTGTTTTTGGTATTGAGCAGTCTCTCCAACAGAGTCTTCGTGTGACTTGCCCGAGTGCATATGGCTTACTGGAATATCATCTCATCTCGTCGATTTTCAAGTCTGTATTTGCACCATATTTCTTTCTTCAGTCTTAAATCCGCTTTTGACGTGGATGAGTGTCCGTCTTTCAAGACGTGTTTTGTTCAAATCGTGAATTTTCAGTGTTGTCACAGGCTCACAGCCATGCTCCGAGCGCTTTGCTTCTCAATCATCTCATTTTCTCAGTCAACTCCTGGCTCATTACCTCTCACAGTGTCTATTTGTCTTTCAAGCATGCACCATCAATTGTGCAATATGGTCATCACACTCTACTAACATCGGGTGAGCTCTCACTATATCCAAAGCTGTGGGAGTATTGACGTGTCACTGCAGTATTCAGAAATGTTATGTTGTCGATCATCGATTACATCGACTCCATCTTCGGCCTTACGATATCAGGTGAAAACCACCACTTCAATTAATCATTCATAGTGCAAGACCTTTCTCGTATTGTCTGCCTCAGAGTCCACCATGCCAGTCCCTGACCAGCTGATGTTCCAGGTTTCGCGATCCCTCACCTTACGACTTGCTGCAGACTTGGATAGGAACCATGCGACTCGCTGTCAGCCGTGTTCAAGTTGATGTTCAATCTACAGAGAGACAGTGTTGAGGCATGGGCTCACGCTACGCGAACAAACTCCAGCTCATTGCAGCGAGGGCATTACCACAAGTCGATCTTCCTATTCAAGTGAGTCTCATTTTTTGCTCTCAGCGCTTACTATTAGTGCCAGCAGAGCCTGCATCCTCACCCGTTTCTCCTCTCCGTCTCGTCTAAACTTTATTCGCGGTCTCCATATCCCCATTTCACATTTTATCCTACATCTCAGCCTATCCTTCATCGCGCCAATCATTCCCCGTATTTTAGCAGGCCTGTCTATTCAAACTCGAAGGTGAGTCGCTCCATGTATTTGTTTTGCGACCTTAACATTCCATCTCCGTTCATCAGCAGAATTTTCTTCCAAGCGCATACCCCAGACACGATTCGAAACCTGATTCCTGGTTTATCGATCGTTCGATGTACCATTCGAACCCTCAAGATCAGTGTATTATTTCAGCTCGATCGAATGTTTAGCAATGGAGTAATCGCCGGGAAGCTTGAATCCTACGTGAGTGACATGCTTCTCCTTAATCACTCACATGTCGTGTATTTGTCCTTCCCTCGTTGTGGTGTGCAACCTTCACTCGTACTAAATGCTGGCTGTACATGCTTGCCGAATTCGAGACATCGCACTGTTTGATGTGTGTGGTCTTACTTATTACTTCAGCTCACTCTGACAGAACGCTTGCGGCAGTGCGTCATTGAACTGGTTTATGATCTTCTCGTGCCAATTCGTATCACTCTTTGCAGGGCAAATCTGGAGGCATTTCCCCTTTCACCAGCGTCCAAACCGCAACCAGTGGATATATTCAATCCAATATCCAGCAGCCTCGATAATGGATTCGGTTGTCATTCCAGTGGGCAAAGTTGCCGCTTACCTTGATAAAATCACTCGAGGCTCTGGGACTTCACACCGAAGCAAGAACATCATTCATAACGTGCGTACATATGCATTACCTCTGCTTTTAAATCATAAACTCGTCACTAAATTGCCGTGGTAGCTATTGGCTAACATCATTCCTGAAGCATGAATACATTGCCCTCCGATTCGTTCCTCAAGCGGCATATGAGCGCGCGGCTTCTTTGAATTTCTCCGCAGCCTGACGTCGTGACTCGCGTATCCATGTTGTTCAAAGGTATCCGGAAGGAGCACTTAGGAGATTAGGCTAATGCACAAATGCAAGCAGCGAGAGACGCTGGGTGGTGGGTGGATGGAGTTGGAGTTGATCCTGCAAGAGCCGGTGATGCAACTTTGTTCAGGGTGTTGGAGTGGGGCGGGATGGAGGTTCTCATTTAATATTCCATCGGACGCTCTTCCACTAGTAAGATTTGAGTCAGATCACTCATTTTGTGTTGTTGTTATCAAGCGTTCATCAAGGCCCAGCTAGGGCATCAATTATTGTCGTTACAACGGCCATTCGCAGCACAGACATAGGATCGAGACATCTTGGGTTTCCGCGACACAAAACTCGCGCCATGGCAACACTCTGGCACGGACACATCGTGCCAACGCCTGCCGTGCACTCAAGAGGGATTATCTGGCAGTAAATCACTGCGACATCAGCATAACGTGTTGAATACGCCTTACGGGAAATACAATAGGGAGGGTGCGCAATTGCAGTTGCGCGAGGGAACGATCAACTCCAAGAGGATGTACATAGTTGCTCGGGTACACGAAGAATAGGTTATGGATGGAATGACCGGTGCATTTGGTTCCAGAACACCTTCCTAGAGACCGTTTGAGATCAAATTCGACGCCTCGTGCCGTGGCGACCGAGGTGTGAAAACCAGATATGCACATACGCAGCGCAAATAGACAAGACTGATTACAAAGTACGGATGATTTGGGTATCCACATGCTGCAGTAACAACAGTATCTGTATGTGAAGAAAAAGCAAGGAACGAGTCTGTGATAGAAAGAACCGTGGCTACGCACTTGCACCTGGCACGGTAATATGAGTAACAAGAGCACCAGATGTCGCAGATGCCGAGGGGGTGGCAGGCTGAGTCTGCGATGAGGCCTGGACTTGACCTTGCGATTGGCCTTGCGGCTGCTGTGTTGATTGTGCATTGTCACCGGCGTGTTGATGATCGCACACGCAGCAGAGAAAAAGCCCGATATGACCCAACAATTGAATGGGTCGTGAATGCACACGCCTTGCACCTGGTGTGGCAGTACCAGCAGACTGATAATGCGGACGATCTGCTGGCGCTCGCTCGGCAACGAACAATACCTGCCCAGAACTCATCAGACGCCAGAGGCTAACACCGTAGGAATACATACCTCCCTGTCCCGCATGGGAGCCACGTCGACGACATGAGGACGCGTTGCGTATTGTGAGAGTTCGATTTCTTCGTTGGTGTGAGGTTCAGAGCGGAAACGTGAGGACAGGAGATCCATGAAGGCATTTGGACGTGAACGCGAAGGCGTTACGGTATTAGGTTCGATGTCTTCGGTGTTGAGTTGAGAACGGGGCAAAAGTGAGGATATGCTAGCGAGGATGGCATGTAGATGTAACCGCGAAGACGTGGAGGGTTGTTGAAGTTCGTTTGGTGCATCATTTTGAGGTGGAAAGCGGTGCATGACTGACGATAAGCGAGCGAAGAGCACGCGTAGATGCAATCCTGAGAGAGTCAGAGGCTGTGAAGGTTTATTTGCGTCAGAATTGTCGGGTCGAAAGCGGTGGAGGAGCGAGGCCAGTCGAGCGAGGAGTGCGCTTGTAGAGGAATGAGGGTGAGCACCACCCGCCGGGGACGACTGAGAGCATAGAGATCAAAAAAAAAAAAAAAAAGAAGTCAATAATGATGATGACGCACATCATGATTGCCTTCCATGCCGTCGAAAAACCCTTCATCGACACCCCCAAACTCGTCGTGACCTCGCGTAGCATCAGCCTGCATGTTGCTGTTATGACGAATGAGAAGGCTTGGAAACATGTGACATACCTCCAAAAACGACTTGTCGCTGAGGGAAGAGCGGGGGGTGCGCTCTATTCCTGGTTCGTCTTGAGATGCCTAACAGCAGATACTATCAGGGAAAAAGGGTGGGTGATATGTTGGCACTCACAATATCAGTAACAGTTGGCAGTAATTCTTCAAGACCAGCTTGTTCGAGTATGGCGTTAACGTCCCATGTGTACGCATTTTTGTCGTAGCAACCAGTGACTAGCACTCGTCCATTTGCAGAAAAGGCTGCGCTGCGCACCTTATCTTTGTGCTGGAGGGGTGGTCCGACTGGGAGGTTTGTGTCGAGATTCCACAGCCGCACTGTATCGTCATCTGATGCACTTGCAAGTAGACGGTTATTGCGAGACAAGGTGATGGCTCTGACATAGTTTGTGTGACCTTCCAAAGTGGCGATCTGCTTCCAAGTGGCTGTGTCGAATATCTTGATCGGGCCATGTGACCCAGTGATAAATTTCTTTCCATCCAACGTCCATGCCGAGCTGCAAACTATTCGATCGTGTTTGAGTGTAGCGATCAACTCGCCCGTCTTCGCATCCCAGATTTTTGCCGCGGTCTCGTCGAATCCTCCTGTCGCAATTTGTGTGTCATCCGGCGAGTTTTTCACCGCCCACACCCACAAGTGCCAGGTCTTGCGTTCCAAGATTTCTTCTCCGGTCTTGGCATTCCAGACTCTTGCCGTCCCGTCCCTGGTCCCGCTCACAACTCGATCACCACCTGCACTCCAGCACACTAACATCACTCTGTCACTGTGCCCCGTCCATTTTGCGACGACCTTTCCCGTCTCGACGTCCCACAACTTCACTTTATAATCGCTACTTCCGCTGACAACTGTCTTCCCGTTTGGAGACAATGCTATGTCGCGCACCCCTGCTTCCTTTGCTTCATCATCTCGCCAGTCCTTGCCAATCTGCGTGCCGCTCTCCAAGTCCCATAGTCGCAGAGAGCCGTCCAAAGAACATGTGATAATCCGTCGTCCCCCGGGCAGGTGCACAACACCTCGCACAGTGTCGGTATGGCCTCGCATCTCCTTGATGGGCGTGACTTCTGCCGTCGTTTCTTGCTTCTTACTGGTCTGTGAAGACATGGTCGCCGCCAGAGGTCTCAATTATGCAGATTGTGCAATATATATGTGAGAGAACTGTATAGGTCATGGCTGTGATTCGTAGTCTTTTAAGGTTCGTCCCACGTGTTATCCTTGTGTACGCTTTACGCCAAGTACTTGCTGTGTAGATCGAGCGCTCAGGTTCGCAACTGGCGTTATGTGCATCTTTCTATGCCAAGGGACTATCTCGATGGTACGACAATGTTCGACGGGGAGTCGCATCTCTCCACTAGAGTACTACTGCAGATGTTTCTTCCCGCCTGTTTTTGAACTCAATGTCGTCAGATCTTCAACATGTCTGCAGCCCGTGCAGCATGCCGTCACCCCATGCTGTGTTCAGAAGCCCACTAGCTGTGTGTTCATATTCTTTGTTCTGATAGACCCTTCCCTCCTCGCCTTGGATCCCAGTGCCTTGCGTAATTGCGTTGCCAGGATGAACCAATCATATCATGGTGACCATCTCAGACACATCCACTGAGGTCAACACTTCACAACTTGCGTTTTCGACCACCTCCGAACCAATTGCTGTTTTCAAGGTCATTGAATGGTAGCTTGAGTGGTAGTTTATCGCAGTTTATTCGTCCTGCATGCTCAGCAAAATAAACTGCCCAAATAAACTGTGATACACTCCAACTAGGCGACTCTGATCGATGCGTTAAAATTTTGCATGAGGCTTCACGCTGACGGTCGTTCTTAGTAAATCCCCGCAAAGGCCTCAATGGCGCTCGAGCGCAAACCTGACAACGTGCACGGGATGCAGTCACATGGGACACGCTACAATAGCGCGACTGACCCAATTGATTCATAGCCGATGCCATACTGATACTTTGCGAGGTGCGATGCCTCCATTCTACACCTACTTTACTTCTCTACTCCGCACTGTCTCGTGTCCAGATCTGATAGACGAATGATTCTTCTAGATATCTATAAAAGAACCTTTCTCCCCCGTCACCAAAACCGACTTGCGTGACTGGTGCGTGTCATTAGCTCCTCATCTGCCTTTACAGTAACATAACTACTCACCGTGACAACCGATAAGGGTCGAGTGGGCGGTACGGCGTCAACTTCGGAATGAGTAAGAAACTCTTTCGAAGTAATGGAAATTTCTCTTGTAACGTGTCGCGCGGCCCAGGACTCGGGGGTTCGCGACGAAGTTCGAAAGTATCGGTGGTGTCTGCGTTAGGTTGCATGTAGTACTTCGTGTTCAGAAGTGCGATGTACGAGTTGACGTAGACTTGAAACGAATCCGCTTGTCAGCACGATCCTCGGAGGACGCAATATTTCATACGTTTGGCCGTTAAAAATTGAATGCTAAAGAAGATGAAATTGTGTGGCATCACTGCGCACTGTAGATGACCCTCTAAGCTGAGATGGATTGTACAATAATTGGAACCTCACCGTGATGATAGATATCAATGAACATATACTGGATGAAAGATAAGTCAAAGGTATGGGATGAGCCGGAAGGATCGTTACCTCGTCAGGCAACCACTATTGACGGTATAGCACATGAGCCTTGTGATAAAGCAATCCGTGCTAGAATAATCTGATAGTATATCAGATCCCAGAAGTGAATGAACCACTCCTTACTAGGAGAATCCAGTGCGGGAGCTAGCGAGGAGATACCATAGCGAAGATGTGATGACTATATTTAGGACAGTAGCTGCGCTCATTGCCATGAGCGAGGGCCACCGGTCCAGGAACATTCCCGTCGACTGATTGTGGTGATATCTATTCACTATCAGCACGCTTTGTAAAGGAGAACACTGGTTACTCACACTATCAAAAACAGGGCTGGCTGGGTTAATATGGGCCAAAGGTAAGAGTCAGTGCCGTTGAACACTCACCGATGGCCATACCTGAAGGATTTTTTAGAAATCGAGCGGAGAGCATTCACGTTGACGACTGAGCTTACCTAGACTTAGGACGACGACTGTGCCCTAATCGACAAATGGAATGAAAAGGTCAGAATGCGACTATGGAAGGCAAACGCACCGGGATTATATGGAATTTTGGATCGGTCCCTGCCAACTAGATTCTCCTAGTCAGTTGTGTGAAATTCATTGACAAGGAAGAAATACCTATCCATATACGATGAGAATACAGCCTATGAAACCAAGACTGGTTAAGTAGAGTGTTGCACCCAGCGCACATCAAACTCACAGATGTATCACATGGACGGTGACAACCTGCAGGTACATGTCTGAGACAGATCGCAGAACTTGTGGAAGATATAACTTGCGTTAACTACTATCTAAAGCTGGGCGAAATAAATCAGCACAGCAGTAAAATTCGCATGGAAGGCACTGGGCAGGACTTACTTTTAAAACTCCACACAATTGTGACAAGCGCTTCGAAATTCGCGAAGTTGGTCACCAAATAATAGTAGACGCAATGGATGGTCAATGCCAGGTGCACAGCATCAAGTGTCCTAAATAATCTTAATGAACCTGCCAATGCAACTCAAAGGGATACCTACCAAGGCAACAAGACCTGAGACAGAGTTAACAACAAAACTGAAGAGAGAAGAAGACACGCGCAAACGTACGATGAACCTATAAAACTTTGTCCATCTGCCGGTATGCGTTCGAAAGTAGACATAAGCTTGAATGCTGGTTAGACCAATCATTAACCTTGAGGCTCTTTCGTTATGAGATATTTGTTCCCGCTCTTCTTGGGCTCGTCGATGAAATCAGCATCAGTATCACGAGGATACCATCCTCTGAAACAAATGCCCAGTCCTGGCCGCGTACAAATAGCGAGGAGAAAATGGCGGACAGTATTTGCCGAGATGTGTTCACCATCAGCATTTTCAGCGACGGCAAGCTCATGCAATGTTAGAAGCTATACCAAACGTTAATTCTTCGCCTGCTATGTCAAATATCACTCACATGTCGAATAGTGATTTCAGAGAAAAGTCAAATTTTCGCGGCCCATTTCACTTTTGGATGAGACCACAGCCCAATCCAGCACACTTCAAGGACGTTGCGGATGACCTGATACGAAGCCTGAGAAAGGGTCCGAAGATAGACAGGAATGACTCTCTGTTGCTCGAGGAAAGTCGATTTCATCGGTGAGGAAGTTTTGGGGTCAATGAAGGAGAGAATGAAGACATAATGAGTGCGGATATCTGATCGACGAGATTCAGAAAGGTCGAGGTCTACAGATGTCGTGGGGGCGTACCAGATCTTGCGAGCTCATCCTCTATGTCTCCCTTCCCTCTCCTCCTCATATACGACACTTTTACCAAAGTCTATAGTTTAAATTCTTGTAGATTTGGATCTGCCATCGTATGGAAGCCGACGCACCTTCATGTTCCATGGTTCCGCTTCAAAAAGCGTCTTCCGTTCCCTCCCATCTCCGAAATGAGAGATAGTGGTCAACAGTTTCAACGAAACGAGGATAAGTTCGTTGGAACCAGATAAATATGATGCCATTTCGCGCATCATTTTGGCGACAAGAGCGCTTTGATGATTGGAATGCAGTGTGTGCGGTACGTGAGAGGATAGCAGAGTAAAGACTGAGGATAGCAGAGACATGGGAGTGATAAACTGGATGACAAGTGCATCACAAGGTGTAAACGTGGAGAGAAAGAATTCAGAATGCACGCACCCGACACAGACCCTCCCATATCTCCAAAATATCATGAGCACCTGCCGAACTCTGCATCCACCGCACGACAAGCGTAAACATTTCGTCTTGAGGAGCAACGGTGTCTCCTGACTTGACAGACAGAATCGAGCGCAATGCAGACAGGACTACATGACTGGGTGAAAACTTTCGCTGTGTTGATCATAAGCCTGCGCACCTTCTATGTAAGGATTCTGGTCTTGATTCCGCAAAGCGCGTCTGATATCGAGAATTTGTCCGCGTTCCACGAGGTTTGCTCAGGGATCGAATACTTTAACCACAGATAAGCTACTTCGTCAATTGCAAGGGGTCCTTGACTGAAATGCGAAATCCAAGGGTTCAAGCGGCGTGACTTGAAGTATTTGTCAGAATGCATGCTGGTGGAGTCCCAACCTTGTCGTCGCACGCCACAAAATGTTGACCGAGCTGCCAGTGACATACGTCCAAGTCACTGGGGTTCCTGGAACAAAAGTTGGCTGGATTAGTAACCACGTCGTACCGTCACTGCCAGCCGTGAATGGATTCGTATACAACCCTCGCCCATTACGATCGCGCCGCAAATATCATCCGCCTCCTTGCAAATTTCTGTGCCGAGACGTTTGGTACGTTGGCCGCCGGCGCAAAGCTCCCGAAGGGCACCTTGAATTGTAAGTATTTCAAACAATATTAATGTGACCAATAGCAAATGATGTCACTCCAGTACCAGACCTCCATCAGAGAACCGATGAACATATTGAAAGATCATATTATACTTTATATTGATAGCAATCACAATAATAACTACAAATATGGAGGGGGGGTTG
>JRHT02000333.1:0-27356 GCA_011800875.2 Suillus brevipes Sb2 | reverse complement strand
GTCCGGTATAACATTATAAGTATGTAATGAATGGGATGTCATCATCATTTTCACAATATGTAATTAACGATGTTGTGAATCCACAGGAATGTCGTCATCGTCGACTACATAGTGACCACCTAGTGACCACCTAGGGTTTCAAACGAAGAGACCGAGGGAAAAGACCATATACGAAGGTATGACGGTATCGAAGAGAAACTTACAGATCGAAGAGGTCCCGGAGGCACCCTTAATGGGGTGTTGTGGTTTTTGTAGCGGGTAAAACCCTTAGAGGTGTTATAGTTAATAAGGGTGTGAGAAGGGTGAAGTGACGTCGAAGTGGTGGTGTGGTGTTATCCAGGGGGAAGTATATATTCATCATCAAATCATATATATACATATTGTATTATATTATCTGGCGAAAAAAACGAGTAAACATACGGACGAGGAGGAGGTCCCCGTTAAGTTGTATACCATCCCATATCTTGTGAAAGCGTGAAAACGGGGAAACCGTCCCTTCATAGGACCCCGTAAGTCTTGTACTAATCATCATATATACTTACATTAGGGTAGAACTAAACTGGGAGATTTCGGGGGATGTAGTTACCCATATCACATACGTATCCTTTTGTGTTTTGTCCAAGCGTAAAAAACCAAAGATCGATATACGTGAACCTTTTTAATAGGGGTTGTAGATAAGTTATCATCCTTCTTACATAGTCTTCGAGTCCTGGTATCTCAGTCTAGAATAACACATCACGTAAGTGAGAGAGGACCACCATATGGGGGACACTTTTAAAAAGGACATCCTGGCCTGGAATTAACTTCGTCCCTCAAATAAAGATACATATAAACCCCATATAAGTAGTATATCGATCGGGTCCTGTGTGTATCCTAGAGAGATGTCCTTGTTTTTGTAGCTTTTAGCGTAAAAACTGTAAAAACTAGAAAAAGTCATGGAATGGGAACGTAGGTACTAGGTTGGACAAGTATATAGTAGTCATCATGTAAGTTTATACACATAGTCCAATTCCTAGTCGATTTATATCCCGCCTTTTAACTCTATATTATATGTCCCCTAAAAGATAACTAATCTTCGGATATACTATTGTTTCGGAGACTATTCACTAGTCTCTGCACCCTATGGAGAGTATATACAGGGAGTACTATACTAATTTTAAAATCTTTCTAGGTACTTACTAACTGACTTACTGTCCGTTTTACTGTATACACACTTTTCACTGTTAAGTAAATTGAGACTTGCTGACTCGTGGGTAGAAGCGTTTCACGCGCCTATGTTCAAGCTCACCCTGATATAGATCAGTAAAATAATAATGACGACAAGAATCCATCACATACGAGCATAGTCGAGTAGTTGTCCGTAGTACCAAATCGTCGGATTGTATTGACATAGTCGCCGAGTGCGTGAAGTTTGTATGTTTGAAAATTGAAATGTCTGTGTCGTTTCGAGGATCCCACAGCAGATTTCTCACGAATGTTGCTGTTGGGTTGCCCCTGCGCTGCTTTGCGTGACTTCCGACGTCCACGAGCGGCCTCTTCACTGGGCAAGTCATATGTATCATACTCTTTCTCCGTTTCGCTGACAAAGCGTCGTAAAACTTTGCCAATACGAGTTGTTGATGTGTCGAGGAAGGATAATGTTGAGTCAGTGTGGATGCGTAGCTTGGCCAGTCCTTGCCAAGTGGCAAGCTCAAATAGAAGATCGAGTACGAGAACATTGATTGTTGCTGGAAGTAGGTCCTCGAAAACAGGAATTGCACACTACAGTAGTACAGTATATCAGATGCCAATTAAATGATTACAACTGAAAATGCTTACTTGCAAAAGGTCCTCGAAATCGTGTGCAGCAAGCTTCTTCATTCCAGATGCGTTGTTGCTGAACTTTCGAATGGTACCTCGACCAAAGGTGGGGACTCGCCAATATCTTCAAATAGCTGTGTGAGACTCGAGAGATTCATTCAACAACAGAACAACTCACCGTCGGTTCAATGACTGAATGGTGTCATTGCCATGTGCATACAGCACTCGCAGGAGATGTATGAAGACTGCTTTGAAGACTCCGAGCTCGAACTCATGAAGCAAATCTGGAACAAACATTGAGTAAAAGTTGAAGCCAAAGCGAGAAAGCCGAGTTGAGAACGCGTTCTAAATCATTGTTAAATGAAAATAAATCACATAGTACAGACACAAACGCACCAATGTTGGAACGAGTGATTGCGGCGTGAGCATTCGCTTAACATACACACTCGCAATATTAGTGCCTTCAACATATAACCACTTGCGAACTCGGTTGATGATACTCCAGACTCCATTGCCATCTTCACGAATTTCATTCTCGCGCCAACGTCGGTCAGCCTTTGTCCCAATGCCACCAATTTTCGTCTTCGGCATCAAGCACCTAGGACATGGACATTGTGCAAGGAATTTTATTGATGCGAGAAGGGTTCTGTGGCATAGATTAGTCAATATACAACATCACGGACATCTTTTAACCCACTTTTCAGGATAATCAGCTGAGTATGTAAAAAATCGAGGAAATACCCTGCGAGAGACACCATCGAGGAACTCGATCACAATACCAAACTCATATGCGTGCATGAATTCATCATCCATGAGGAGAAGCCAGATAGCATGCATGAGCTCGTGCCGACAAAATGTGAGGATTTCAGATGTAGCGGGTTTATTGAAACAAGCCTGATAGAAATCTTGGAGCGTATCGGAAAGCTTCAAATCCATGAACCATCAGAACAGTACATTAGGAATTTTATTATCATACCTTTGGAATGTAGGCAAGATGGTGTGCCGCAAAAGCTGTTGGCTTTCCTCGCAAATACTTGGACTGGTTGCCGAGATACAGATAAATGGGCCATAAGGAAGCCGTTCCGAAACTTGCCAAGTGAGTCGAGTCAGACCACAGCATGACTGCAGCAACTACCGTCTCGAGTGTACAGCCACCTTCCCGTGGCTGCGAACGGATCCGTTCATGCTCCTTGAGCATGACAGGTGAGTTGTAGATTTCCCCATAAACACGTTCAGCTGGCTTGTCATCCGATGGTTGATAAAACATCTTGAAGGGAGTAAGATGAAATCGTTCGGCAGCAGTTTCACGGAATGCTGCCTTGATGACTTCGAGTGGTCGCCGGTAAAACAAGCCAGGAACCTCGAATTCCGGGGCCATAGACTCAGAATCGTGTTTGACTCCATCAGCAGGGAGACGGATCTTGACTGATGTTTCCATCCATCCATCTCCTGCTGAGAATGAAGACCGAATATCTTGAGGATCACCATGATAACTATCAAGACGATTAACCTCTTTGACAGCCCGGAAGTTCGTGAGATGAGCTTTATCAAAATCATCTGCAAGAATAACTTCTTCGACGAGACGGTCCAACTCCGCAAGTGATTTCATACTTGAACCACCATAAAACCACCGCATGAGCCGAAAAGTCGTTGCATTGAGGAATGGCGCGAAAAACTGTGTTGGATTGGATTGAGTTGATTTGCCGAACCCAGACCACCAAGGCCGAGCCTCTATACTGTCATGGCTCTTGGCAAAAGTAGGGGCATCTGAGACGTGTGCAACTGAAGTAAGGTTATCGGGATTAAATGATGGAATTGAGCCGTTATATTCGCGGTAGATGCCAAAGTGGTCGCGCGCCGTTGTAATAATAATGGGTTGGTCAGAGTCAATCTCGTTCGGCTCTGGATCATGATCTACTGCAACTGACACATCATCGAGAGCTGATGGAGGCACAACAATAGGTGTCGGAGGGAGATCATCACGAAATCTCTTTGGTAAACGTCTGCGACGGTTTGGTAACCCTGACAAGCGATACACAGGGGGTGACGGAGATCTCTGAATCTTATAAACCTGTCAGATAATTGCACAAAAAGCATGCAGAATAAAGAAATCACAAGGTTATCAGCATCTCCGAGATCAAAAGCTTCATTATCACGAATCTCGTCATGAGCCCTGCTAGCAGCTTCCAATTCTTCTTGACGACGAACTTTCGCAATTTGTTGGGCTTCATGATCACGTCGTCGTTTTGCGAGTGATGTTGCTGTAGCCTCTGTAAGCTTGGCTGTGCATGCACGCTTATGAGTGGTGAGTCCACCACGTGTTTCGAACTCCCTTCGACAGCCTCGGCATGTTATAGCCATCAGAAAACATAGGGTGGCGAAGAATATTATTTTTGATGTTGTCCGCATCGAACACGGACAGATGGAGTTCAACCAGTGCAGCGCTGCACACGATAGACTTAGAAAAAACAAGCGAGATAAGTTTGAGCTCCGACACATATTCTGACCTGTATCAGAGCGCATCACATCATAGCCCCTTAAACGCATCTCTCACCATGCCTCAATCATCTGCTGCTGAACCGTCAACTCATTTTCATGACCTCCTTGATGAGCTAAATTCGGGTGTGCAAGCTGGTCGCAAGAGAAAAATTATGTACGTCAAAATCTTGCATCTTTGTGTCATCAAATCCACTAACTTGTTTGAGTGGACCACTTGGGCCCTACTTACGCGCTGCCCGGTGGTTTCCCCTTGGAATTGATCAATTCGCGGACCTGGAAGGAGTTCTGTATGATGGAATGGAGGCCGAGTTTTCAGAATTGCGAGACGAGGATCCTGTCCAACCTGAAGATGATGGAAATGGGTGAGTTCTGTGACTAAGTACTAAGTAGCTAATGATGTTCGTGCAGTCGTGAAATGGAGCGGCGTGTCCAGCATTACAAGAACTGGGTCAAACTCGTACCAACATTCAGCGACACCATTTCAGGATTCGAAAAGGACCCAGCGGCAATGGACAATTTTATTCATGCGGTAGGTGCATATATGTGTCACAATTTCATACTAACATGCCTATACAGTTAGTTTCGGCTGCAAGTGATGCTAGATCGGACGACACTGGCAGTCTCATGTGAGAGGGACTCGAATATATGCTTCTGGATCCGGAATCTTCAAGCTTCAATCCTCCCCTCCTCAAGAAGCATGGAAAGGCTTGCCGTGGATGGAACCACCCTCAAACTGCGAGGCTTCTGTGCCCTGTGCGACGCCTGGAGGAATTTGATGCGGACCCACAGTAAGTCGCAAACCATTTTCATTACATCGCTTACTTAACTATGTATCTACTACAGGGCATTTATGGATGGAGTGAAAGAAGGCCGCATCCGCATCACTGCCAGCAAACTTCCTAGCTTCATCTATGACGAGGCTATGTATGACGGAATGCGAAAAAGTATGGGGTGCCTGCGAGGCTACTATCTCAAGCGGGTATGTTTCATTTGTTTCATTTGTGTCTACTTGTATGATGCCGCAGCATAGGTTTTCCGTCATATCTTCACAGGACCATCAAGTGCCCTCTCAC
Source organism: Suillus brevipes Sb2 (assembly GCA_011800875.2). Classification (NCBI taxonomy): domain Eukaryota; kingdom Fungi; phylum Basidiomycota; class Agaricomycetes; order Boletales; family Suillaceae; genus Suillus; species Suillus brevipes. The sequence goes on along the minus strand of JRHT02000333.1, from coordinate 21,984 downwards.
CAAATGGACGCAAAGGGACGAAGACTCCGAAAGGTCGAATCCATGGGATGACAATACCTACACCACATGCTATCGCATATGCGGCAGTGCAGGTAAGCCTCCGACTCACGAATTGTTACCTCGTTCATTGACTATCTTAATTCAATCCCAGGCATATTTCCAACTCAGTTCAGCGACGCAATGGTGCAAGATCATCGACGAGTTTGATCTTGTCGAACTTTACGACAGAATCCTTACCATGTTCAAGGACGACGGCGCTGGTGCAAGTTGGATCAAGGAGACCATCGAACATTGGAAAGCGTGAGTTCTATTCAGTCCGGCTTTGATTATACGAGCGACTGACCTCTGTGCTCCTTCATGTAGTGAAACACCAGGTCTTCTGCAACGGGGACGCACTCGGGCAAGGACCAACGAGGGAGGCAATTCGAACGAGGACAGCGAAGACGACATGGACGGATTTTTCGATTCTGATGAGCCAGCAGCGCCTCGTGGGAACGGACCCTCAGCTCACACCAATACACCCTCAGGCTCTACTGCGACTGGCGAAGGTGACGGCGCAGAGGAACAGCAAGGACCAAGCAGTAATGGGCATGGTCATCCTAGTTCTGCAACTGGTCCTCGTCCTGGTGGAGCACACAACAACAACGGTAAGATTATTTTTCTTATTCATATCTCTGTTTGATCATAGGTACAAATTTTCAGAATCGAGTGGTGTTCAGTCTACCAACGGCCATCAGGATAGCGGAACTCATCAAAACGGCAGTGAACGAGCACGCGAGAACCTTGGTATGAGTTTATTTGATTCACATCTGTACTCAATCATAGGTGCAAATTTTCAGAAACGAGTGGCAACGTCCAAACCACCAATGGCCGTCTGGATGATAGCAGGACTCCGGAAATTCGCAACGAAGGACCTGCTCAACATTTGGACTCGCAACCCACTGGCAGTCGTGCGCGAAAAGCACCAACACGCGGCAAGGCAAGAGCTCCAAAGCGCGGCCGCCGTTGACTCTCGACACTCAAGCTTACCTCGACATTCAATGATATACCAGGACTTTCGCTCACATTGACTTCGGCGCCGTCAATCTTCGTGTCCGCCGTGCATCGAACATTCCCGTTCCGTCGTTGTTACCTGCATTTTCTGTTCACATTCCATACTTGTAGACTCACGCCGAGCAGTGTATTATACTAATTCAATTGATGTGCTTTTAATTGCAATGAACGGAATGCATGCAAGTCAACGAAATGCTTACAACCATTGAGCTCTCGTACATTGGCTGCAAGCCATACATTAGTCTACAAGAAGGTACATACTTAGCAATCTTTGTATCGACATCCATCGAACCTCGCTGCGTGTACGGGTGTGTATCGCGCCTCACAAGTCTTGCGGTAGTTTGTACGAAATGTTGTGCTTGCACACCTTGTACTGCCCGTCAGCGGCCTTGTAAGTATCCAGATGTTTTGCTGATGGTAGCCTAGGCTGTAGGAAACGACAAGAGCTCATCCTGTTGACCGTTGAACTTCACAGGGCCCGCCAAACACCCGCCAATGGTGGTTACCCGACGCCCCGGAGATCTCCGCCTGCAAACCCGTGTCCCACGCTCTCTGTGCCTCGGACGAGTCCACACTTGTTCCAACCACAACATCGTGTACTGCAAGTCGGAGGATGATGTGTACCAAATCTATTTCATAGTCCGTTGACAGACAGTGCCCTGCAGGTCATTCAAAGTGCGGTTCTTTGGATTTTCCATTCATAATTATCACAACTGACTCCCAGGCATCGACACTGGTTTCGTACTTATCAAGAATCGTTATGATAGATAAAGATACAGGATGCAGCCTGCAGCGGTACCTGTGCCTCAGTCCCAACCTAGCGTTCTTGCACGTTGGAGGGCAGTATCAGATGGTATCTCAATACTATTCGAATATTCTAGCTGTATGACTCGGATGTCTGCAAGCTACATTCCGTCGCCCACAGCTACCGTATCAGGAAACAGAGCACAGTTTCTGCACCTGCTACGTCTCTTCACCAAGTGTATCACCTATTCATACCCGGAATCTAGCGCCGCACTTGAGGCGTTCTATTATATCCGAAGCAGAACAAGGCGTTCGGAGCACATACCGGTGCCCTGATTGTTGTTTCTGGCAGGCGTGAGTAGCGTTCTCATTTCCGTTCTGACTCTGAGAAACGTCATTTGTATATTCCGCGGGAGAATACTGTCGGGAGTGCCTCGTTCCGTGATGCAGAGATGGTCATGTTTCGGCATTGAACATCGTTCATGTTTACAAGGATGTATACAGTGCCTGTTGTCAGAACATCTGTCATGCACAAGTCATCGCCCATAGCCTGTCACGGGTTGATCACTGCTTCCTGAACATCGCTCTCGCCCCGGAGTAAGCACAGTATGACTCGTACTGGTCGTCAACGGGGCCTGAGTCATGCGCTACTGTGCGTGCATAAATGGTATGAGGATCCTAGTCATTCCGATATTCATAATCACTGTATCCCAACATCGTCCATATAAACAAGACTTGTTCGCCCAAATATCTCTAGCAAAATGTTGACCTCCTTGGCCCGTTTCACAGCTTATCTTGCTCTCGCATCATCTGTTCTCGGTGCTGCTATCCCTGCAGCCACAGTACTCATAACGTCCACCGAGGCCACGACTTCAGGTGCTCTGTGGAAGAACAATGTTCACGATAAGGTCTATTCATCTGAAGCTCCTGCAGCAATACTGACTACAGAAGGTAACATCTCAAATACATTGTGTTGCAAACTTTTGCTAACATACACTTTGTTGCACAGCTCTTCGGCGGTCAGGGGAACTTTGGAGGGGGAGAGAACACGAAGAGGTAGACCCAATATCTCGCCGATCTGGCGAACTCTGGAGGGGGCTCGAGCACGAAGAGGTAGCCCCAGCTAGCCGTGCGCCCTCTCGCCGATCTGGCGAACTCTGGCGCGGATTGGAACATGAGGAGATTTCTGCTTCCCCTGACGTTTAAGGTTAGTTGCTGTACACGCACCAAAGCACCTGCTGACGGCTCCACATACAGTTATTCCAAGTCATCTTGAATCTGGCATTGATTATCTATGAGCGAGAAGCTCCGTGCTCTTGCTGTGCATGCGGATACACAGCCAGTTGGCTTCTTCGAGCATTTTGCCATTCATTACCGACCTTTGCATGATTCTTTTTTGGCCAAGTGTCACCTTATACATATTAATACCCACCCTACAGCGGGACCTGAGGTCATATCTCACGTTATACCAGTTCACTTCACTCTAATGGACACGTTTTTTATTTTGTTAAGTTACTCGTAGCTGTTTGTATTTGTAGTATGAGTTGAAATGTAGTTGTGTCGTGGAATCTCTGTCAAGACAGCCTTGCGAGGAAACCGATTCAATTGAACAATTAAAAACTTGTGTATAGCCTAGGGCCGGGGGTCTTGGTCTGATGGCGTCATTTGCTATAGTCGAGCGTAATAGAACCTTTGCTTTCCTAAGTGAAGCAATTCTCGGACGTGATGCGGTGAATCGAGCGGGATTTGGTACCCAATCAAAACCTTTTGATTTCAGTTCATGTCTTCACACCACGACACGGCCTTGTAGTGTTCTCTCGATGAGTCATGGCGACCCAGCGAGACAGGAGAACTCGGCAACACTCGGCAGCACCATAGTTGATCTCCGCGGCATGCATTATTTAAGCTCCGCAGATAAATTTTCTTTCGATCGCGTTTTGTTTGATCACTAGTTTCTGTGCAATGTGCATCAACGTTTCAACGTTGAACGATGGCTCATCCGAAGAGCCTTCGTGTATGAGAACAGGTGAGCTGTCTTTCTGATACCAGCTTTTCTTTGTGGATGATATCTATATCACCAAATCCGAAGCCTTCATGGCGGTGGTGAAAACACTAAAAAAAAACTAAGAACAGCCATCTGATCCTGCTTTACGTTTTCTTCACGCGTGTGGCATCGATGCTGATTCTGTTTGTATGCACAGGTGTTTGAAGTATAATGACTTAGCGTATCGGCACAGTGGGCATGCGTCCTTCATATGGTTCGGTGCAAGTTGTCTCAAGAGGTGACTTATCGAAATCGACTCGCTCAATCCGATTGCGACATCTTCACCAAACGCAAAGCCATAAGGCAACATCGAAACTCGTACGGTCCAAGAACATGCATCTGGTTTTTTTTTTGGCATTTCTCTGCGCGTTGTAGAGCATCAAGGGTTTTGTTATCTTGTGCGTGTATTGGTACATGTGTAGGTAGATATTAACGTGAATAGTTATTATAAACATGGCACGGATAGTGATGACCATTACTACATGAACAAGCATATCTGCATGGCGACAGTCCAGTATAATGGTATGTGTTAATCACGGAGGTCTAAAGCGGATTGTAATGAATATATGATGGACGCGAAGTATACCTTGTATCATTTTTTCTTTCCCAACATCTCCGCCATCTTGACTTCCCTTTCTCTCTAGACGGGGGTGAATCGCAATGCTAAAAATTCAACAAAGCTCTCACCTCGTCTGTAGCCTTTAGGATTCTCAATTTTTCGACCTCGCGGGCGCATTCTGCCGTGCGGTCCTCCATCTCCCTTACAGTCTCCCTCTCTGCTTCTAAACGTTCCTCTTGAGCCCTGACTTCCCCTTTCCTGCCCTCCCACCGCGCATGTTCCTCCTCAGCACGAGCCCTTGCTTCAAGGAACGTGCTTTCAGCTTTCTGAGAGGCCAAGAGTGACTTAGAGTGGGCTGCCTCTGCTTTCGCTTCGAGTTTGCATGCGGCCTTATGAAGATCTTGCAGAGCCGCGAGAGACTTGAGGGCCCGTGTCAAGGCCGCCTTTTCCAACTTAGACTCTGTCTTCAGAAGTTTAGAATAACGCTTCGACTCTCGATCTTTCAGAGGGCTTCAGTTATAAAATAAACTGGTAATGACGGAATACTCACGCTCATCCTTTATGATTTTTTCTTTCTGTTTCTTACTCAAGGATCTCTCAGCGATGGCACCCCGGAGGACCACGGCCGCATCTACATCTGGCTCAGCACTTGGGCCAGTGAGGACTGACCCGCTCTGGAAAGCCGCTGTCGCCTCAGCCATTGATCTAGTCGTGCGATTGCTTCTTGTTGTGCGCACGGAGGCTTTTCTTCCCAGCGCAGCGCTGTGTCCGCCGTCCATACCACCACCGAGAGGCGCATCGTCGTCTATGTCTTCCGTACAGACGGGGAGCGATTGGATGGACGGAGTCCTGCGGTCTGAAAGACTCTCAGCGCTGTAACGCCTTCTGAACTCCAAGTGGCTGTCCATTATACTACTGTTTTCCTTTGGGGGCGAGGCCTTTGAGCCTGGGATATTTCCGTTTGGCATAGGAGTATTTCCTGGATTGTTTGGCATCGAGACGGTTTGCCCTTGACTACTGGATTCCTTGACGTTCTCGGAAGGGTACTGAAGTGCGTCAAAGTATTGTGTCTTTTCGCTGGGCGTTGAAGATAAAACACGTTCCATCGGTTCAGGTGTCGGTCTAGGCAAAAATCGATCCCGAATCTTGGACTGACTTGGAAGACGTCATTCTCTGTCATCCGATTCACTGGCAGACTATTGAACGACGTCACCGATCATGGTGGCGTCTGACATGACTCAGCATGATCATGTCATGTCCGCTCAGTCAACGTCGCACCGGATATGCGTGGTATCCATGGCACTTGGCAGTAGCAAGTACACGAGCACGCAAGATTATATGATTCAGATGGTGGCGTTCCGACAGCAATAACAAGTTTGCAAGTAAGGAGGTGAATTGTAGAAACCCAACGAGCGTCATGTTGAAAGTAGCGCGTCTTAGCCTGTAATCGACAACAAACATGAAGGGTCACAAAATGCGGACAACGATTCTCGTACTCGTATAGGTAGCTGCGTCAGACTCATGGCACAATACTACGATAAATCCATGAACCCCATCTTTTCTTTTGAGCGCATTCTTGAATACCATAATTCATTACACTTGGTCAGACCACCATCCCCCGCGCCTTATAGATTTTCGCTTGGGGTCATCGAGTGGTGTCGCGAAACCTTGTAGAGGCCTACCAGAGGGTCTCCAGATCCCGCGTGCTAACGGCAAGCACCTCGTCGTCATTGTCAGCGTATAGAGCCTTGACGATCTCCTGCTCTTTCCATCCTCCATTCTTGACAGGCTCCAACGTGTACTCGATTGACAATGCCGATAAAGCACCGCCATAAGCATGCGAAATACCTTCGATATTAATATTGATATTGAGAACACTCCGCAATATCTTGGTGTGACAAAACTCACCCGTGTCGATAATAAGCACCTTCCCGTCACACCTAGCTGCAATACTGTCAAATTGCGGGGTGTGACCCATCACCATACGGCGAGTGCCCGTCTTTTCGAGAACCTCGTCGACCATCCGACACATCTTCCTGTCATCTTCATCGGCCCAGCCACGGTACCACAGCGGCCCATCGCCACCATACAGGCGGGCTTCTTCGCGAGTCGTGCCTGCAGGAAGACCAGGGTACGAACTGGGTGGGTGTGGCTGAGGCTGAGGCTTGCGCTCTCTCAGCCTGTGTAAAAGCGATGACCCAAGGTTATTAATAGCACTTGGGAATGGCTGGAGATTGGGGTACGTAGGTGCCAAACCACCATGAACAAATGAGAAAGCAGCATGCGAAAGAGGTCCTGCGTTGGCACGTGCAAATGCGCTTCCCTCTGGTGCTGGGTAATCGGTGTTGGGAGGGCCAAGTAAACCGTGAAGAGGAAGTCGTGCAGCGGTAGTGTAATTCTCTGCCCATGCGTCCGCAAGCCAACCAGTTGTGACAGCTTGCAGGCGGCTCTCGCGAGGCTCAAAAGTCTTCTTCTCCGACTCCAAAACGTAACTGTGATCAACCTCAATGGCAACGCATGCTCCGTGGGTGGTACTACTTACCGCCAATCACCTTTTGGAGACCAACTCAGTCATGAACTCCACGTTATGAGATTTATTGCATACCTATCGCGTTCATATACTCGTGATTTCCGAGGATCGACAACACAATGCCATTGACGGCTAAGGCCTGCTCTCGAAGGTCTTCCATCCAATTAAACAACTCGATCGTATCATCACCCCTACAAACATATTGAGTGTGACTGGAACACCAGTCAAAAACCCTTACCTGTCGATGATGTCACCAGTCTGCACAAACACATCCACTTTGCCGCTCCAATCGTTGTTCTCATCCACGACGCCAGCCATCTGTAGAATGCGCTCTGCATTCCCGATGTCACCATGTATATCGCCTACAGCGATGATTTTGCGCGAGAAACGCGGACGAGGCTCGAGTGTGTAATCGCATTCATCAGTATCGAAGACTGCTTGCGCAGGCTGCTCTGCAGTTTTGAACCTGAAAGGTGCTTGCACGGCGGCTTGGGCGTATCCGACGAGACCTGACAGAGCTAGTGAAAGCTGCAGTCCAGTTCCGAGGTGCGGAGCGGGTCCAAGAAGCGAGGAAGAGGATTGAGCGTAATACGCGAGTGATAGCGCGAGTAAAGGGAGGGCTATGAAAGCCAAAGTTCTTCCACGAGGCATCACTATAAAATGTTGTGACGATACCACAGTTATCAGGGAGAGGCATACTAACTTGTATAGCGCACTATATAGCTCAGTATTGGAACTGCGACAGTCTAGAACACTTAAGCGAAAACCACACCCAAGATCAATGAAACGTCGGCTACTTGGAATGACTCCTGGAGGAAGGAAGAGGTCTCGACTGCGCTGCAGGGTTGCAGCGTGGCCTAGTATTTGAACAAGCACTTAACACTTCAATTGATTCAGCCTCGAGGCCGCGGTGGAATGAAGAGAGCAAGGTCACCAACGTGGGTGGCAGCGTGCAATCGTGATTCGTGACTGAATTACAGCATCCATGCGGCAGTGCAATGAACCAAGTGTGAACTACCCAAATCGGGCGCGATGTAAAAATGGTGGATGTAGACAAACGGGTACTACTTGTCATAGTCAAAGGAGACCGGAAATAAGCATGCACGTTACTAGCCCTGACCGGAGCGGCAGGTCATCAAACCCTATCAAACCCACCCAGGCCTGTGCAAGGAGTACGGAAATCACAAGTGTGTGGATATGATACATATCATGCAGCTGCTACCAGCATGTTCGCTATTTCAAAAATCTAACGCAGTAACACCTTTAAGACCCTCCTTCACCACCTTCTTAAACTGGTACATCAGCGGTTTATTACGACGCAAAGACAACTCGAACTGGAGTGACTTTAGTAGAATCGAAGCACCGTAAACATCAGGCTTCTTCGAGAACACGGTGTAAAACGCATGTGTACCCAGCCTGAGGATGTTTATAATGAGAACAAACGAAGTACAGCACCGAGGTCGATGCTTACCATGACACAGAACGTCCCTGCAGATCACAAACTCCTCCGCTGTCGCGCGCAACCTTGTTGCACGACTTGTGGCGTATTGCGGTATGGGCGTATCTGATAACCTGTTTGATAACATCTATTCGTGGTAAGGAACATGGACCTAAGGGTGGTATATCAGATTCAACCTACTGTTCAAGAATTTTGCATTCTTTGCAACATTAGTACCCCAGCCCATGATATAATGGTGCATCTTCAATGCGGTAATGATGAAACTCTGATAGACATTGACATATGCAGTATGCAGCCCATTCAACTGTGTGTCCGTGTAGATCATATGACTTCTAGCTTTCGCTATCCTAGGGACGATTAGTTGATACTCAATAAAAGAATATACCATACTCACAGTAACATCTTACGGGTGAACGTCACGCCAGGACGGCGTTTCCTGTCGACTGTGAGCGAATACTCAAGGTCTAAAACGATGGATATTGAAAGTCTATCATCATGCACACCAAAAGGAAATACTCACCATGTCCACTATACCTCGAGTAATCAGCCATGACCGAGAGATTAGACATTTTGATTAGCAGGCCGCACCAAGGAAAACCTATTGTGTCTTCAAGAAACAACATAGCAAGGAAGTCTGATTGAACATACGTTTTCGGTTGCGCTCGGTGATATTCGCTGCTTGGATGGAGTCGTGCTCGAAATTAGTTAATGTCTTTTGCTTGGATATGATGCAGCCGTATTCAGGATGCCCTGTATGATTCAGACTATGAGGTCTGGGAAAGCACGAGGGACGCCAGTCTACCTTCGCACATGACATCTAGGAACTGTTTTGCCTTTTCCAAGCTGGTTGTCACATATAGATAGTCATCGATCCATCGAAGCAGTAACTACGCGTCAAGATGAATAAGCTTTTATAAGAAGGAGCGAAATACGCACGCTTCGAGGGTCATCAAAGATCTTCAGACGAGTTCTCTCTAAATCTCCGTAGAAAAACGAACACAGGAGAGCTGATAGCACAGATCCTTGAGGAATGCCAACGACTTGTCGATAATAGCGCTCTCCGATCTGACAAAAAACATCAGGGACTTGTGACAGCTATTCAAGATAGAACATACCTTCACAAGGTTTTCCCTTATATGCTCTTCGAGGAGCTTGAGAGTGGCCATCTTGTTCTGAAAGTCATACTGAACCTACATGACAATGAATGACCGGTAGGAGCCATGCGCTAAGCGACCAACCTGATCTACGAAGATTGTTTGCCGTAAGAAAGCGGCCATTTCACGAGCATACGCCACGAAGTCCGTGGATTGATCTTACGAGATATCCCATCAGCACGTTACAAGCGCCTTAATGCACAATGACCCACCGTCTGATTCGGCCGCCTTTATATACGAGCGCTTGATTTTTCCGAAATCAGCCGCGACCTGCCCATGTTTCCGTATCATGTAGTTCTCCTGCGTAATTATGTGAATTTCAGAATGGAAATTAGACGTGACTGTTTACCTCGGATATTATATTGTGAAGTATCTTCAGCAACATTGTTTGATCTATGGTGTCGAAGCATGCTTGCACGTCAACTTTGACAAAGTATAGTTTCGGGCTATGAATTACACGGCTCAGTGATGAGATTTCAATCGAATCAACAAGTCGCACAGTTTCCCTGAGGGTGCGTCCTTCAATAACTCTGTTTTAAACTTCTTCAGTTTTTGGTATATCTCATTGGAGCTGAACACGGATGCTCCAAGGAGGTCTGGTTGTTGTTGCTAACCATGACATCAGTATGAGCCATTTCGACGTGCACAAAACGACACACCTTCTCGTATGTCAGAATTGCAAACGTTGTCCTCAGAGTCTGGTTGATTGACAATATTGGCTTTGCAGACTGACCCTACGCGGCAATGAGCTAAAATTTAGACAATTTCACTGGAACCACGGACCTTTGGGTTTGTTCTTCGTCGTAGATTCACAATGGGGCGAACACCGGTTTCCTTTGGCAGCAAACGAATGAAGGAAAATCCGAGTTGTCGTTGACGCAAGATCTCTTCTGCTTCATGCTGCAAAAGTATAAGAACTGAGGCGGACCAATCAAAGTTCAAGACATACCTTCTCGATCTCTTGGAAAGTTTTCTCGCTTAATCGGTCTATCAGGGGTGCACAGAGAATCTCCCAGTCATCGTGCCGAAAGTAAAGAATGTGCTTCCGAAATGCGGATGACTCTGTAACATAAAACGTTGTCTGGAAACAGTTGTGTCAATAAAAGATCTCCATCTGAGTCAAATAAAATACGAACTCTGAGCAGTGGAAGCAGGAAGGAATCATAGAACCAGAAGAGAAATTCTTCAAGAAGTTCGCGACGTTTGAGAGAATCTGTCACAGACACTCTATGTTGCTTCCGGGCACCTTCTCCGGGAGGTATCAACCAGTCGCATTCCGAAGTGCTGAAACCTTGAAGTACGTGATGTAACGTAGACGTTTCGTACCTCCGGCATACAATGAGTTCTTTGATATCTGAGGAGTGTCAGCCAACTATAAACGTGAGAGATAGATACCCATACAGCCTTGAACAACCTTGAAATTCCTCTCGCATCCCCAGAAAGCTTTCGGAATAACAGCCTTGGTCACGAGTATAGCATAGCGACAAACCTAGTTAAATAGTTAGCGGGGATCGCGCGCACAAATTTCTGACTCGCGTACCTCGGCGTGACTGCAAGTAAATTCAAGGAATCGCGGTTTGTGTTCCATTTCCTTCTTACTTAAAACTCGATCTGCAACGATGCTGTTTCCTGCTGAGTACATGGACATGTTATGTTGAGACGCTTGCGATTTTAGCTGAATTGAGTTCTCGGATACCATTTCCTGCAGAACAGATAGAAAACAAAGGTATGACACTGTTGTGCTTTGCTCACCAGTATGATGCTGCTGTCCATCGTCTTGTTGTCCGTCGTTGTGAGCTATGGGCGAGGATAAGACCAGTGCGTGCTATAACCTGGAGCTTACTGACTTTGGATGGACAAGCTATGTCTCTAAGTAGCTTATAACCACATTTACCATGTCGCCAGATCATCTTCTCCAAAAGCACAAGCACGTCCTTCAACCGCTTCGGTGTCTTGCATGTTCCAAAGAGCTGTAATGTACACGAATTCATTTGATGTCCATGCACCTTGACGGACCTCGCCTCACCTCAATCTCACGCTCTCTGTCAGCAAAATTCGGCTGCTTGTAAGTCTCTTTTGCAGCTGACGGCTGACTGAATACGTTGGATAGACCATATTGCAATGAAAAGATATATTTGCTTAGGTGTCTAGTCTTCTGTGCTTGCTGGCGCGGGTCAGGGTCTTGATATGCGCCGGCTTGTGGCTGCGTTTGACGAAAGTAAGAAGGATTCAATCGGTTAAGCACATCTTCGCGATGGTCAACAAACATATAATTGATATGTATGGAGGCTTACGGGTACAAGGTAAGCCCACAATAATATTTCGCGACGCATGTTCACGATTCGGTCGCGCATAAAACATCCGTGCACGAACGAATGAAATGTCGGCTGATGTTCGTCTGATGAACAGGTCAGCGAAATGAGACAGATATAACATCCTTTGTCTCACCGTTGAGAAGGAATAGTGTCCAACTTAGTGATGCCGCTCTTCGAGGGAACTCTACGGAGATTCTTCCATATGATGAGCTTGAGACGTTTGCGTGGTCCTGAGCCCTCCAAAGGGTCTCTCTTCCGCTTTCCGAGGTCATTTACACAAGCTTCACTCGAAGACATGTACCAATCGAGTGTCGGGGGCATGGCGTAAATCAACGGCATGCCCGTCATTTGACACAAACACTCGTTCGGCAGCTTAACGAAAATGGAGGTCTTGGTGAGCAGATGTAGCATGGCATCTGCTCCAATTCTGTTGCAAGAGTAAAGTTAGTGGTGGACTTAGCGGTAATCGTTACTTTACCTTGTCAACAGATTTACCCATTCGGGGCCTTGCAGAGCCGTGATAATTGTGTTCACAAAAGTGTTCGTAAAGCCGCATGGAGCAGCGTTCACTTCCAGAGCCTTTGTTGGGTAAATTATGCAGTGCATGAATGTGGTATAGGCTCCTCACTCTCTTATATCCCGATGTTATGATATTGTCTGGCTTGAACTTTGAATTTGGTGCCCCAAATAGACGCTCCTGGGCCTTCTGAATAACCTTCAGAGCATGTTAGATACTGTGTTCTTGCTGAATAGTTAAGACACATGCTTTCACGTACATCTTTCATATCAATGTATGGCTCGGAGGCTGAAAATTGTCCACGTTCCGTGGTGGACTCCTTCGACAAGCAGACAAACGAGCATGTAAGCAGTTCCCGATACTGGACAGAGTCAGGTGCTTGTAGGGGAAAATCAGACTGCCCGTCGCCACAAGTATGTTTGTAGGATTCTTCCTTGACAATGATTTGAAGATAAGTCTGCAGGTTATGAACTTCCGCGTAGTAGAAATTAAGAATGTCTAGCGTCAGGTGTCTTTTGGTAGCTGCCATGGCAACATGCGATTGAGCGTGATATATCTCACAGACTTAGAATAAGAAGCATAGAAGTCTAACAGTTTGGCCCAAGTGCCGTGTAGCTCCACGTAACGCTGTGGAATTTGGGGTGCGCGTCCTACAATGAAAAGTTAAGACAACCACACACGTTATGTCACACGCACGTGACTAGTCACCACACAAGAAACTCGGAAATACTAAACATCCACATGAATTCATATGACGAAAACATTTCTCTGACTGTGATGCTATTGGTACAAGTCTTGCAAGACCTCCGGCTGGCAGCTAGTATGTATTCAGATGTACAGTTACAGTATAGTAGGGACGAATCGGCGACGACTGAAAATGCACTAAGATTCTAAGGAAACCATTGATCTATCAATTTTCTCAGCAACACGCCCACCAAATCCGGATCCTTGGCTTTCACAAAGCTATTCATTAAATCGTCCGGTGCCAAATCGCCAGTTCCGTCAGGACTGTTGATAGACACTTGCGAATGCTCGCCTGAAGCTAAACCAACAGTTTCGGTAAAACCTTCCAGCAAGTTGGCTGAAGCCGAATGGTCGGTTTCTTGAGCACCGTTGACAACTTCCAACTCGCCCGGAGCCACATCGGCAGCTTTTTGAATAGTATCGAAAAACTCTTTCACCTGCTCATCCCAGGCCAATTCGGATTGATCAAGACTATTGACGGGCTCTTCCAACGGCCCGCTCGAAGTCCAATTATAGTCTTCAAAACTGTTGGGAAAAATAACCAACGGCGTGTTTGAAGTCGAAGCTTCACATGGTACTTGAGCAACGGCCTCTTCCTGGGTTTTGGAAGAAGAGCCGCCTATATTCGAAGATTCCCCGCGACTTATACTAGTAATAATCAATATATCAGCTCCGAAGTCACATTTAAGAGAAGTGGGATACGCACACTTTGTTACTGTCTAGGGATGGGAACTGCGCCCTGTAATTATGGTGCTGCTTCGATTCGATATGACCCTGTATGCCAGCATGCAATAACCGTCAGCATGATAGCGAGAATTGCACAATAAATGCACTCACAAAATCGAAATAGTCAACGGGAGGTTGGATGGCTTGTTTCTTTGTTGGACGAGTATCATCCAAGTCCACCGCCTTGCGCTTTCCGCGCTTAACAGCACTTTCCTCAGCTGCAACTACTGGTGGTAGCTGCCCAAGCCCATGGTTGTAGGGTTGTACGAAGGGGGATGCAGCGGGATCCTGAATGGCTTGATTCTTAAGTGGACGAGTATCATCCAAGTCCACCGCCTTGCGCTTTCCGCGCTTGACAGCACTTTCTTTGGCTGCAACTACTGGTGGTGGCTGCCCCAGCCCTTGTTGGGTGTATTGGTTGTAGGGTTGTACCCAGGAGGATGCAGCGGAATAGAAAGACGGCGCTGGCACTTGCTGTCCCAGACCTTGTGCGGGGTGTTGGTTATGGAATGGTTGCGCCGAGGGGGGTGTGGAAGGATAGAAAGGCTGCGCTGGCGGCACACCCACACCCTGGGAGGCGGGGGGATACCCACCCCAATGCTGGGGAGGAGGGACCGGGTATGGCGCTCCGTGGACTGGATGAGCCGCAGGTGCAAATTTATTATGCAAATGTGTCTGAACGCCCGGGGGATAAGGTCCAACATGCGAGGGTACTGATGGAGGCTGGGGCATTTGAGGGTAATGTCTGTGCTGAGCCGCGCTTGGGATTGGCCATTGGCCTGTCTGACCTGGCTGTTGAGGCATATTCGAGTATCTAGAATGCTTGAGATAGACTGTGAATGACGCTAAGCTTTAGCCTGTGGCAGGACAAGATGAGCGACAGAAGGTGCAATGTGCAAGAGCAACTTACAGTGCACGAGTTGGATGGGAGGTAGAGTGCAAGATGTGGTAGAGGAAAGAAATACAAGTCGTAGTACTTAAACTGTTCAAGCACCCGCTGCCACAGTGGATGAAGTGTTATGGTCCACAAATTGTTAGTCAAGAGACACAAACACAGATACAAAGAAATGCGTCCACTAAGTTTGATTTTGTCCATGGACAATATTACAGCACGCATGCCATCCGGACATTCCCCCGACACGGCTGTGGATATGTTCAATTAGCTCGAGAAAGATATCATTTGTTCACACACGTCAAAGACGACGCGCTTAATCTCCCTTTTGGCTGGGTATGTTCGTTGTGTATATCTTCTCCAGACCTTACAGGACATCCAAAATGACATAATCGAGATCTATCGACAGAATGCATTAATAAACACATCAAACAGGAAATCACATAGTTATTGATACTAACGATGTAGATATATGGCCAACCACCAATAGAAGACCGCATCTCCGGATTGCCGGGAACAGTCCACAAGGAAATCTTTGCACCCAAGCAGCCCATGCGTCCCTCACTCCCTGCACAGGATAGTGAATCATTGTGCTTTGCAATAAGCACCCTACATAAGTCTTGCATATGCTCTCCACCTCCAGAAGTGAGCTGTATGCAATGGAACATGACAAATCACATCAAGGGACAATGCGAGCGAAAGTCAAGGTAAAAAACGTACCATCAAGTCAAGCGCGACGAGTAGTCCAGTCTCATGAATCGTCTCACAGATGTAGTGTCCTGCAAGACCGCTGTGCACCTGCGGGATGCTGTTTAGTGCTGGACCTTGAGTTTTCATTTTGAAGTGGCAAAAATATCCCAAGTGAAACAAAGACAAGAGCAGTACGTGTTTCTTCCCCGCGTGTGGTGCATGTTTTGAATGCTCGCAGGGTCAGAATCTGACTCAGGTTGCATGGTGAATGTTGCACATTTTCACGTGTATTCTTGCACCTTCAAAACACATCCGAAACGGTTTTTTCAACGCGCACTAGGTCACCAAAAGCAAGAATGGCTCCATCCCAATAAAAAGGCACTGACTAACTTGAACAACGTACTTACCGGAGTTCTCAAGTTATTCCAAACGTTCGAATCGAGCGCGTCGACATCAAAGCCCAAGCGAATGGGGCGATCCCGTCGTGGATTAATAAGTTGAGTGTCGTTTCAACCGCCTTGCAGAGGGCCGATGCCTACATCACTGAGTCAGTGTCCGTCCATCCCTACGAAAATTCAACGCACCGATCAACTTCAGGGAGAATAAAAATGTTGCTTCCGAAATACGGCCTTGTCCACTTCCCGATACTCGATAAGGATGAGACACAGTCAACCTTCTCAAGGATGGAGTCTGGGATGGAGCACGAGGGGTTGAAGTTGAGGAGAAATTTAAGGGGCGTTCCGTGTATATTTGCCCTGGGTGGACTAAACTGCGTTCATCTATAAACGTGGGTATCTAACCAGATGATTATTCTCTGCGGTCGAGCATCAGCTCCGAGTGCGGAATCTAAACAGAACGAAAAAATTCACCTCAAGGTGACTAAGATAAAACCAGTGGCTAACCAGGAATCAGATGCGTGTTTCAGCCACTGGTGAAGTCCTTGTTCGTGAGGGCTAGATGCAAAATTTCTTCAGTACACCAACTTATAAGGCTAGCCGCTGCATCATGCATGCTGTTGGATGTCCGAGTCCGACTGGAGAGGGCATGTGCCGGACTACTACATGGACAGAATAGTTGTTGAACGCTGATATCACATCTCAGTGGGAGCACTAACAATTTTTTCGAACAGTTCCTGCAAAATTCAACATAATCGAGACGGATGAGTTGGCGAGGTTTTCAAAGTGAAGTTTGTGCAGTGAGGCAGGCACATAAGGGATCTTCGCCGTCAAACTCCGATCGACCCTGCCGTGAGATTTTGGGTTGTAACTTTTGCAACACAAACCCAGCTCGAGGCTCGAGCCCACTGACTCGCTCTTTCAACAATCAGCGTCACGGTCTTTGACGGTGCTGCTATAACTCACCTTGCTAACTCATCTTATCCCAGGTGTAAGCGCGACTATGTCGTTTGGGTCAGGCACGGAGGACGCTCGTACATACGTGGCCCGATAATGCGAGGTTTTGGACGAAAGAGGAGGCGGTGTAGAGCTTGGCTTTGAATTTTTTGGGACATCATATTCAGGGTGCGGCTGAAGGCAACGAACCGCCAGCCTGCTACAGCACCTTCCAAATGTGAGTACGTCGAGTATTTGGTGCCGCAGTACTGAAGTTAATTTATCGTCGTCATTGTCGTGCAATTAAAACTTATACTTAGCATTTTGGGCATGCACCTCTACTTCCAGTAGATCTCATCCCGATCATCAAACACACTACTCATGCCGTCTACCTCGCTACAGAGCTTCACTAACTCACTTCCCATGCACAGCATAAGCATTATCGGATCCGCCCCTAGGCCTCTAGGACGCAGCGTGGGGCTCTGTTATCTGTGATAAAGTTAAAGGGACTATGAGAATTTTGAGGGTGTTGGTTTAATTTTGAGTGAGTCGCTGTATTTCCGGGGTGTCGTCGTAGTTGGCTCATACAAGATATTGGGCGCTTATATTACATATACACATATATTGTGTCCATTCCTAGTCCCTACCCTACAACAAGCGCAAGTCATGGATGATTCGCACAGGTGAACGTATTGACTGGAATTGTCTTGGTAACCATAAATGCATACGGCATAACGATAAGACTACTACGTACTGTAATTGTGCTGCAAGTCCCTGCACCCATCCTATCGGCAGCAGTATCCAAAACACCAAGTCGACCCCATGATGGTTGCTATAAGTTCAGTGCGTTTGCTCGATCTGTTCTCATCAGAGTTGCACCGCCTTCACCTTACGTTTCACATCATTGCGATATGATAACCCGATGACTTAAACAAAGAGGGAGGAGGGTGCACATGAGGCGGAGAAATCACTGACACACTCGACAATCATTGGCTTGACGGGCATTGTCGCATCACACTTAGGCCCGTGTTGGATGAAAGGACATCACTTGCGGAACCACTTAACCGGTGTACGGCCAACTCACATACTTTTATTTGATCGAGGGCCCCTGGATTCATCCCCCGTTGTATTTGATATCATGCGACAATATCCATTTTGTCATCCAAAGCAGTGAAAACCCTCATCGAGACATAAAAGTGCTTGATAATGGAATTTCTAGTACGACCGTCCCCCTCACACATTCACTCACAAACAGCATGACCCTAGTCTCAAATGATCCCGGTTTGTGGCATGTCATTCATGCGAATCGTACTGGCAGCTATTTTATGGGTTCGTGGAAAAATGATAACAGTGATGTTTCGATCTCAACGGTTTCACAGTTGCCGCCTCTGTTGGAGTTGTTTACGATTCGGGTGAGCAGGGTAATCTTCGAGAATGATTGACTTGAGTTTCTTATAGTATTTCCAGCGTTGTCATTCGCACAAGAGGTAGGTTGATGCCATCAGAGTAGCCATCTTGCTAAAAGCGCGCTTTCATAGGTTGAACTGATTTGGGTGAGCAGACTACCGCTTCGAAAGAACGACGCAATTAATCTGTGGAAGAGACAACGCTGGTCGTTGATGACCGTTCTGTACCTCAGCGTAAGAAACTCGTGTTTAAGTGTGATTGGAAAGTCTTACTGATTTAAAATTCTAGCTGCGCTATATTGGAATAGTATACGCTGTGTATGTGTGGAAGACCAAACAGTTGGTGTTGTGCTGATCAACCGTCTCTCACAATCAGCATCAATATTCTGAGTGTGTCTCACCATACGCCGTGTTATTTCTTCTGATTGGCGGTATGCAGTAAGCCTTCCGACATTTCCAACGACAGATACAGTGAGGATTTTACACCAATGCATGACATCCCCTCCTCATTAACTGTACTCTCACGTAGGGGTGAGTGATGTTCTCGACTAGCTCCCTAATTCATTTTGATGACTGCCACAGTTGTGAGTGTCTGTGAAATATGTAGTCTTCCGGGCCCAATCGCTAACTGGATTATTCAGGTTGTATTATGTGCTTTGGGCTATGCTGGATCAATGTGGTCGTACCTGCAATACTTGGTGGTGAGTGACGCATTTGATGACATTGACTTGACTGAAACCATCACGCAAGTAATCATGATTGCCCGGCTATATGCCATGTATCAGGGATCCAGAAAGGTGCTGATATTACTCGTCACCATCTTTCTGGTTGTCAACACCTCTGGCGCGGTAATCACCGGCATGATGTTGAAGCATGTCACAGTGGGTAAGCTCAAATTATGAACGAAAGACTCGATTGCATCAGACTAATCATGATTGACCAACACCAGAGGAGGTTATTCTGTCCGGCACATACAACTGCGCTGTTGAGCTGGGGGGAGATGGTGTACTTCTGGGTACCATATATACGATACTCGTCACTATATGGGAGATCCTCGCACTGTGTCTCTCAGGTTGGATTACTGTGAAACACTTCCGTGATTTGCAACAAGTATATCCCGCAGGAGGGATGATCGGGGATTGTTTCAGAGTTTTAATAAAATCTCACCTTGTTTACTTTGCGAGGTGAGCTCAAGATCATAAGGCTAATAAAATTCTCTTTTCCCGCTGAAATTTTGCACACACTAGCTTTTTTGCTGTTTCTTGCTTCTCGTTCGGCTATTTGTTTCCGACGATCCAAACGGTATGTCGATCTCTCCTTTATCTCTGCGTGCGAATATGACTCATTATTCTCATAGGTCCCATATTCCCTGGGAGCTCAGATTTATTTTGGCGTTCTTCAAATTTTTGTGCTTGTGCAATTTTTTGTGCTAGGACCACACCTAATCCTCAGTGTTCGAGAGTATCACGCTGAGCTCGTGGCCAACTCCGATTTAGTGACCGACATGAACTCAATTGTCTTTCAGGAGCGCGTACATGTGACAACCAGCAGTACTGTGTAACAAGGGATTCCAGACATGTCGAGTAATCTACAGGGGGCAACAGAACATGGCTTCATACGTTTGGTTGTGGTACCTATATTAGTTATTTAATTCTTCGAATTGGCATATCAGTGGTTCGAACTTCGCAGGACAGTCGCAATGTGGCAGCGCCGTGTTATTTGCGGACATCCATACCAGAGCGGCCCAAACTCGGATTCGCGTCGCTGCAAGCCTTGAAATTTCACACAGGGGTCAGCAGCTTGATCAACTGACTAGAACTGGTACAACGACGCGTGTTTTGTCCTCCTTGCCTCTTTCTCGACCTCGGCGACATATCGATGCAGCAGTACGCTGTAGAATTTAGTCGGAGCAATGCGTGCTCGCTCTTGGTTCCGTGGACCCTGTGTCAAAACGATATGCGCGTTCCTTGTCAACTCTATTTCCCTTGCATATTTCCCAACCTCATTGCTAGGCGGAAACCGACAGCTTGCCGATGGATCAATGACGAGGGCATACAATTTGCTTGATAGGACTTTCATTGAATATATTGTATTGTGCCCTGTTTGACCCTTAGGACAGTCGTTGCTTCCAATCAAGCGACACGTCTTATATTGATCAACCACCAAGAACCCAATAGCCCGAGCTTGATCGTTATCCAGGGCGCTTCGACACACTGCATGAACTCCGACGTGAGGCAAATGACCTCTCAATGGAAATAAACTGGAGTACATGTTTTGTGTATCTCCTCAGTATGGTTAGGTAATCGTACTCACTGGTAGATGTGTGAAACCGACGAAATTGTATCTTACCTTGATCGCCGGGTGGCATACAACACAGCTACAAAAGAAGAACAAAGTGCATGGTGGGGAATGTTCATTCATTTGTTGTTAAACTAGCTCCGACTCTGATGCTGATGTCCGTGCTCGTAGCAAGATGAAAGTTTGATTGGGAAACAAACGGAGTGAGCTACGAGGGAATGCTCAAGAACCAATCAGGATATGTGATTGGCGCTAGCATATAGGCAACGCACCTGACTGGCAACTGCAATCCTCTGGAGATGCACGAGAACGCTTGGCAGCGAACGGTTTCTCGTCGTCCATAACGGTTGAGAACCAGCTAATTATAAACTGAAGCTTACGGAATGTGAGCTTGGGCGCTTCAGCTGCACAGCCTATGCTGTGTATAGGCTGTGAAGAACACGAGGATAAAGCACGTTAAAAACGCACCAGGAGTCAAAGGATTTAACTCTGACTTGACCAAAACAGCCATTATTCTCTGCTGCCTGCTCAATATTGTTGCCCGAGTTCTCGTGAGTGTTGAATTTGGAATTTGACGGATGAAAGCTGAGATGGCGCTGCACTCGACAGTGGGAATTCTGGAACATGACTTCACCCATCAGAAAAAAGAAAGAGACATCAGCGATAACGCATCGCCAGAAATTTGAGGGACACACTGAGCCTATCTGGGGCGCTATACACCTGCCAGGCGGACAGCGGATCATAACTTGTTCAGAGGATGGCTCGCTCCGAGTGTGGAACGTGAAGCTCAGTGAAAACCCACTCTTCCCAGAATGGCTGAGATTGTGCGAGGTTGTGCGGAATTTTGAGACGAGGCTGAGATTGTGTGAGAATGGCTGGCGAAGTTAGTACTAATAATAGCACTGGTCTGAAATTGTGCGAGATCGATTACCTCTTATTGTTGCCACTGCATGTTGCATTTGGCACGCATAATATCATTGCACGTTGCATCTAGCACCTGACAGCTCTACCATCACAACACTTTCGCCCACTAGCATGCCACCACCAAAAGAGTATCAAGTTATGCGCAAGGGCCGCCTTCAGACCGTCTCCAAATCTCAGTATTACCGCTTAAAAGCCCAGGATGGCGGTGCAAACATACGCACTCCAGAACTTCAAGCACTCTTAGCCTCTCGGGTACAAACAGATGCTCCAATTGCTTCGTCAAGTACCTCTGGTAAGTTGAGAACCATTATCTACAACATCAATGTGCTAATAAATGTAACAATACGTTAGCGGAGCTCACAAGAGAGCACACACGCTCAATTCAAAGTGGTGATGTGGATATGAATCTTGATGACAATGCTACAGAATATGAGGTAAGTAAAGTCGATTATCTACCAACTATTGTTTCAGTCATATTAGCAGGGCAACTGTGCGGATGATTTCCCAGACCCTCCTACTGGTGACGAGGACCCTTTTACACCTCCCCCAGACCCAGACCCTCCTGCCGGTGACGAGGGCCATTCCACACCTCCCCCAG
>JRHT02000332.1:0-31420 GCA_011800875.2 Suillus brevipes Sb2 | reverse complement strand
GGCAGAGCAAAATGCTGCAGTAGACGAAGCTAAAACCAAGCGGAAAACAGTAAGCCTCTCTATAACGGGCATATCACAATATCCTAACATACCATAAATCTAGCAACTCCGGACTTGGTTTCGCTGGCGTGTGAACGCGTCCAAGAAAAATCGCAGCCTGAAGAAAGAAACAACAGTTTTCGATGACGCGCTTCAGCTGAGAAGACGTGCCAAGTCCAAAGCTGAAATATACTCTGATATGTATTATGACGAGCGCATCAAGCCATTAGTGAAGGCCGAGGAAGAGGCTGGAAATGTAACTTCGGGTAAACGTATCACACTGGGCCGTAAATTCTCCAAGGAGTTGCTGGAAGACGAAGACGAGGATGTCAAAGCTCAGATCCATGAATTGTACAGGCAGCAACGGAAAACTCACAAGAAGTCTGCCAAAAAGAATATTTTGGACGATGACGAGGAAGGTGACTGCATGCTTGATGCTGAGGGAATCATGCGGTAAGTGCTCGAGTTAATTCTATCAGGGATTCAATGCCTAATGTTCAACATGTAGCAGTATAGATGACTTGCCGCTTGTCTGCCGGCGATTTGTGCAACTCGTCAAGAAGAAGACGGGTTTTATCACGTCCTTCATGTTTGCTGGCCCAGACCCAAGAATTGACTGGGATATGACATCGCTGTTGTGAGTCTCACAGTCTATTTTGAGATTCATGCTGACTCACGTATCAAAGGTGTCATCCCTCCGAAACTCCGCAAGGGAGAAACTTTGCACAGTTGTACCAGACGGCAGATAAGGACTTCCTGGACGCTTTTCAGCATTACGCAGAACTAATCTTCTGTAAGTTTTTTTTTTTCCAATCGGTTGCCAGTCGACTCACTCAGTTTGTGTTGTTCCAGCCTCCGATAAGCGTAAGCCTGAGTTCATTGTAGGGAATGGCGCTGGGGTGTCGCAAACAGATTCGGATGTCGGGGAGGACCAGGAATGCGATGAGGCATTTGAGATGGACAATGAGGAGGAGCCCAAAGGGCATGATGAGACCAAAGACGCAGAACAGCAGGAAGGCTGGGAAGACGGGAGCGCTGGGAAGATGGATGTTCGAGTTGGTGAGTTGATCGGCCTTTATATATGTGGGCTTTAGGCTGATGCATTCGTCTCATGCATCAGAAGGCTCCTCGGCAACAACTTCGCCTGATGATGATGCATCATTAGGATGCATCACTAGGTCATGCATCAGGCGCGGGAATGGTTCATACAACTAACCTATCTGCAGTAAGTACCTCAATCATATCGTGCATTGTTCTAGACTTATTCGATTATGCTATACGTCACAGTCGTCACCTGACGTAGGTTCCATGTCAGTGCCTGATGGATCGTTCCACCCATCAGCTTATCCTTTGCCGTCGAACATGAACTACAATGCCTTCCTTGGGCTCGACGCAAGTGCTGCCAATTCATATCCACCAGTCTACACACCCTCCGTGTCCAACAATATGCCTCCCAATTCTTTTATCCCAGCCTATGCCCCCAACATCTCTGGCAACTCAATCACTCAGTCTTTCAGTTCTGGCTATGCGCCTCCCATGGCTACCAATGCATTCACGCCAGTCTATGCACCCCCCATGTCAAACTCCAGCTTCTCGTTTGCTGAGGCAATGCATCATATGAGTTGGGACAATCCGATGTTCCACGCATCTCCGAACACCATGTACTCGCTCCCAGTACTGCCTTATCCTACTATTGATGGTACATCCAATAATTGTACCACTCCCTCCACCGAGCCCAGTGCGGAACCTGTCGCTACAAAGGCTGTGCCAAAGCCCAAGGCTGCTCCAAAGCCCAAGGCTGCCGCCAAGCCCAAAGCACGCGCTAGCAACTGTACTATCTCACAGCCGTCTAGCAATCCTACGTCAGCTGATAACGCAGCTCCAGGCACTGCCAACTTAACGAGCGACTCTATGAACCCCACAGGACGTGCATCCAAGCGTGTCCCAATCAAGTCTAGGCGCAATGAGCTGGCGGATGCAATTGGAACTGATGTTGGATTGATTGCAGGAACATAGCCTTCGTTGAAACGATCTGCGCAGAACAAACCTACTAGTGCAGGCGCTCCCAAGTATGTCTCCCAATTTGTCTGTTGTTTCTGCATATGCTGACGGCACCCCAGGAAAAAGCGGGCAAAGGCCTAGTCCTTGTGCGGCCATCATGTATCATCTCTCGCATTGCAACTCACACATAATGTTACTGCCATATAGTGTTCTTAGTCTCTTGATAGTTGTCCTTACATCTTGATAATGTCTTGTACTGTGCTGTGACCATAATATCAGTGGTTCCATGACCTCGAATAACTCGTCCGTCGTCTGATTTGTCGAAGTGCATTGCGAGTATACTTAGTAACATTAGGAGTACATGATGCATCACTGAATGAGCGCTACTAACTTCATAGATTTAGTAAGTACAGTCTGATGCATCATTCGAACTTCATCGATTTTTCAACCATGGGTCCGTGCGTGATGCTACATACTACTGAGTGGGTGTTCCTGTACGCGGGCTAGGACATCAACGATACGGGTATACCGGCATGAATAGAATAATACTACTACTAGTACTAGCATATTGCAAGTATACAGAATTTTGACGACAAATATAGATGAGGAGAACGGTACCTCTATACTACATGACTGGCGTCAAGAGGCTCGCAGAAACACACACGAAAGAATGGGTTTCCCGTGCATATCAGAATGCGCATTAGGTATGCAGCAGGCTGGGGGCGGGAGGCAAACACTGGTTACTATAAAAGGACAGCAATGCCGCATCAAAGAAGGTTCAACACATGCAAAGGGGATGGCACAGGCGGCGGCGGGGAGGAGGAAATCAATGCATCATGGTGCATCATATTGCAACATAATGCATTATGATGCAATGCTAATGCACCATGATGCAATGTATTTACCTGCCTATACACTGTAACATTGTTGCATCACTTTATACCTTACAACTACAACAAATTCTTGCATCAATATGACAGGGTCGCCTGCAATGTCCTCTATGTCCCCTCTGTCCCCTCTGTCCCAACTTTCAGGCCTCAGTTCCAGCCACAGTGACACATCTGATGATTTGGATGATGTTGCGGTGCATTATGACCGGCTCCAGCACACCACTGCTGCTCTTCGTGACGAGGTTGAGAGGGCCCGTATATTCCACAAGCCTGACCAGCCTCCTCCCCGAGCACCTCAGCTGCATATGCTGGTTCACCACGAAGAACACCGCCCTCATTTGTTTCGCCAGAAACTTCGTGTCTGAAGAGCATGCCAACCTTCTCCCAGATGGTCACTGGGTTTGGGCCGACAGTGCATATCCACTGGAGCCATGGTGTATCCCCCCTTTCAAGAAGCCTCATAACGGACGACTGACTAGGAACCAGAGGACATTTAATTACCACCTTTCTAAGGTATTTTTCATTTTTGTTGTTTTGATTATTATTAATGAATTTAAAGATCCGTGTATGCGTTGAGCACACATTTGCAGTCTTGAAAGGGCAGTTCCAGTCTCTCCGAGAGCTCCGCATCAATATTCAGACAGAGAAGGACTTGCAGATTGCTGTGCATTGAATTAAGTGTTGTCTTATCCTGCATAACATGATCATCCACTTCGAAACTCGCCGTTGCAAGCAAGACAAAGACTATGATGAGTCTCTGGAGTGGGCTCGTAAAGAGGGTGAAGGTTTTATCCCTTAAGAGACTGAGGGTCCAGAGGGTAATGAAATAGTAGGTGACAGATCATACGAGGGAACCCCTGGCCAGGCTACTCGTGCAAGGCTCATGGATGAGCTCTTTGACAGCCCTAGATCAAGAGCACACCGTAGGCAAGGATAACCATGTTCACATTCACCAATAACACAAGTACTACTAGTAGTACAACTTGTACAACAAATGTAACATCAATCTAACAAGTACTTGTAGAAAAAAAAACAAATTGACGAAGTCAGATGGCAACAGCAGTGAACAAACACAACAGGAGAGAACAGCAATGAGGATACAAGCAAGGGGAACAAGGACAGCAAGGGACAGCAAGCAGAGTCTCAGGTACCTCCAGATGCAGAAGCTTTACTGCCGCTCTGCGTCATCTGGTGGAATTGAATCTTCAGGCGCCACATTTCCGCCTCCTTGTCATGCGCTAAGGCCTGGGCCTCATGCACTCGGACATCCGTCTCACGAAGGCGAATTTCGGCATCCTTTGCCTCCTGCTCGCGCTGATGGCTGGTAGCAGCTTGCATGGCCTCATGCACGTGCGCCTCGCGAAGGTAATCATACTTCTTCATCTCCCAATGGTAGTTCTTCTTCATGTCGAGCTTCGCGAGGAAGCGTTCGTGTTTGAAGCTGTGGCGCGATGCAACATCTGAGTGCAGACTCCCGATCTCGTCGTTGACCCTCTCGACTTGCTCCTGGATGTCGGATTTCGCCTTCTTCTTCCTCGAGCCTGCACTCAGCCCTGATACTGAAGTCCGGGAGGTCGGAGAAGCAGGAAAGTCCAACGACGAAGTGTTGTGAGTTGTCGACGAAGGTGTTGATGAGCTGCGAGTCATCCCCAGTGACGACGGCTTGCGTCATGCATTGTAGCCAGAGGGCCCCTGAGCGCCAAACGCTGCGCGGCTGTCATAGAAAGGTGTTGCCGACTTCAGAGGAATTGTGATAGGGGTGGGGGGGTCAGGAGGAGGAGACGGTGATGATGCGAGTTGTTGTTTCTTCCCGGCAACCTTCGGAGGGCTGTTGAGATTGAAAATATGGTGTGGGGTATTGGTATCCATGTCGTCCTCGTGCAAGTGGTCTAGTGCATCCCCAAGAGGGGAACGAAAGGCGGAGGAATATAAGTTGTCGTCATCGTCATCGTCAAGAAGAGGGTCAGGGTCCATGTTGATATCTGAGTCGGCATTGGGAGGTATGGGGGGAGTGGAAAAAGCGGGAGGGGAAGGGGTGGAAGAAATGGGAGCAGCAGGAGGGGCAGAAGAAACGAGAGCAGGAGGGGCAGAAGTGACAGCAGGAGGGGCAGAAGGGCCAGCGGGCCCTCGCAGGCGAGGGTCAATTTGCGAATCTGTAGGTTGACGGCTTAGTGGAGTGATATGAGGGGGGGGCTGAGCCCTGGCAGCACCCCTGGTGTGCGCAGAGGGGCCAGCCCTGCCATGCGGACGCACGAGCCTGTACATGTCACCAGCGTGGTCAACACCAGGCTTAGACGACGTAGTTTTTGCTGCAAAGGAGGGATTCGAGTGCCAGATGGCACCAAGTTCCTTGTACCATGGAAATTCACGACAGACTTCTTCTAAAAAACTGAGTCAGTCAAACATCTAAGTAAATCAGTGAGGACACTCACCTTGTAGGTTTTTAGCAGAGGTGTCATCAAGAGGGACTACACCAGCACCAGTTGCGCTAAACTTAGCCTTGAGGGGCTTATATTTGTTTTTAAGACTAAGTATTTCATCGGGGCGTAGTACAAAAAAAAATATGTGCCACATACCTGGTGATACGGTTGTTGACAGAGTCGCGAAATTTCTTCTGACCATTCGCATATTCAGACCCATATTTCAGGTGATTTTTGAAGATGACCTGGGCAATAACAGCGTATATTTGAGACTTATCCTTTCCGAGGGACGATCAGATGTGTTTGAGTCCAGGGATTTCTTGCCGTCAGAGTAGAATAGGATGCGACAGTCGGGAGGGTGTTCAGTGAGCCAGGTGACCAAGGCATCAGTGAGAGTGTCATCACTCTGCCACTAAATTGTCATCTTGGGTTTGGGATCCGGCGGGGGTGGTTGGAATCTTGACATCGATGGCTCGGCAGAGTCTACCAAAACCGGCTTCCTCAATGTGAATTTCTGCTTTGAAAGCTTGGCCTTTGACTTCTCCTCATTCCAGATCTCCACTGCCTCACGGTATTGAGTCCATTGCTCATTATTCTCCCATTTTCTCTCATCCTCAAGTCTTTTCCATGTCGCCAGAGCCCCAGACCTTCGTTCCCTTTCCTCCCTTCTTGTTTTCTTGTCATCTGCTACTCTCCTCTGCTCTTTCTCATGATTTACGACCCTCTCATAGAACTCGGCACCAGACAATAACTGAGGTAAGCCGTCACTCATTAGCTTGTCATTTTCTTCTTGGATTGCTTCTTTGCCTCCTGGTTTGCGAGTTGCCCGCGCAGCTGTGAACAATACAGTTGGTTGAGAACATTGGTTGCCTGGAGCTCAATTACACGCCGTTTGAGAGCCGCATTTGCAGATTCTGCTTCACGAAGTGCGGAAAGGAGAAGCACTTCATTGTGTGTTATAGGTTGAATGCTGAGAATGTCTCCTTGCTTTTGTTTGATTGGAGAAATGACACATATAGCACGAATCGCTGCGTGATCGAGTCGAGTTTCTGATGTCGCGGGTGATGTGGATGCTAGGTCTGATAATGATGTCCTGCTGAGCTGCTAACATCCGAAGTTGTTGATGACTCAGATGGTGCATTTGAGATGACGTTTTTTGGTATCTCCGAGGTTGTGTTGTCTGTATTTACCAATTTCTGTAGGAAGTCGGCGATGGCTCTAATAGGGCTCGAAGGCATGATGGGAAGATGGCCTTGGTAGGAAGTTTCCTTGCTTGATGCCATCATCTGTTCACTAATGACAGTAGGATCGAATGGCCAGACACTGGTTTTACGAAAGGCCATGCGAATTAGATCTGGGGTCAGCGCTCGAAGATGAGCTTGCCCATATATTGTGACGAAATTGCTTTTTGTAATGCCCTCGCCCTTTTCTCTCTCCCACTTGTCTCGTTCCTCACTCCAGCATTTCTTCAGCAATGTGAATACCACGACATCAAGTCCTTGGTATACATGGGTTGAATGAGAGGGATAACACAGAACGTGAATTTGGTGACTCCGTGCATACTTCAAGAATCCCAAAGTAAAGTGCGAATTATGGCCATCGAGTATATGTAGTCTATCCTGTCCATTGGCCTTCACTTTGGTGCATTTATCAAAGTCTTTGATGTATTCAATACCGATTTCGCCATCAGTCCAGCCTTTTTTAGAGTACCCAATGCTATGTCGTGATTTAATATTTATATTGTGATTTTTCTGTCAAAATGATGAACACTTCCGAAGCGTTTGCAGGATTTTCCTGATGCCATTTCATCTGATAGGCATTGCCTTTCAGAATGACTGCAAGCAGAATTGAGGTGCCATCAGCACAGATGGTTACAATGACAGTGATATTTTCCCTGCTTCCGGTTCGTTGCTGATATTGGGGTGTAGGTTTGCGACTGCCGATAACATATTCATGCATTCCTGATTCTGGTGATATACCAATCTTGTCAGCAGCATAAATACAGTCTTCATCAATACACTTCTCTTCCAGCACTGCTCCTAGTAGCGAGAACCATTCTTTGTGGGTATTGGGATTCACTGCCCATCCACATTTTGAGTCCAGTGGGCATGATCGTGATGTCTTCAAATGGTCACCGTGTTTCTCGACAAACCGATGTGACCAATGCTTGCCAACATTAGGAAATGTATCTCCGAGACGTGCACGTAGAATCTCGTTAACATGCTCCCGCAGTCGTCGGTGGCTCAATGGGAAGCCTCGGTTTCCTGTCTCCTCTGTAAATGATAGAACAACTTCAGCTTCTTCCTCTGTCAGCCAGCTTTTGTCTGCTGCATTGGCCTCTGCCTTACTGCGGCCCCCTGCAGCAAGCCGAAAAAGTGTGCAATATGAGAGCTTAATGAGTTTGCCCGTTGACTGCAGATTGATGTGCTCGAAATCTTTGCATATGGTCCGTGCTCCACGACATCAGATTCCTGGTGCTTTAGTAAGTTTTCTGCAGTAGGCATATACTGCTCAAAACATAAGATCATCATGTGCCTGGTGAGCTTCTCGCTGCTTCTGTGTTGCAGATTTTGCTCGCCCAGCCATGGAAAGGTGAATATAAGGTGGGACAAGTTCACTTGTTGAGTGGAAATGTAGTTCGGATCTTGTTTTCAATGTTCTCCCAAATGCCGCTTCCCATGGACCCTGAAAAACCTTCCTTGAACTGTAACATGCACTATATCACTCAAATCTTAACAGGAGTATGCTCTCCACGTACCTACCATGCTGTTAGATTTATCATGGTCAATATTTCAACAAAATATGAATGTTCTGACTTGAGACTAGATAGTGAAATTAGAAACTACTGAATTTGGTGCTGTGTAAGCGCCCATTTTTTCGGTCTCCAGCATTTTCTCAAATTAAGTTGGCTTCAAACTTGACAATAGACAAGGTCTATAGGATCTTCATGTATTCCAGATATTTGAGACATATATAGTGTGTGCTTGTTGAGTAAATGAGTATGTGTTTCAACGATCCATGAGCAGTGGAACATCCTGCTAGATGACAAGTTCCTTGAGGTGTACGAACACGGCATTGTGATCCTATGCTGCGATGGCATTAAGCAACGATTCTACCTAATAATATTTACTTACTCAGCGGTGTAGAGACTCGATCCTGAGTAGCCTCACAATGGCATGTTTTGCAATGTAGGTCGAGTCTACCATACTACGCATGCAACGCGACACTAGCGCGATAATCGCAACGTTCGCGCGACGCGCGCGACTTAGGCGACACTTTCGCGACATAGGCGACACTTCCGCGACTTGCGCGCGCTTTAGGCGCGACTTTCCCGCGCCTAAGCACTATAGGGCGCCTGACTTCCCACTGTGTTTTCCCATGTCCAACCAAGTTCCCAGGTATGCATTTCTCCATATATCATTTATTTCAACATTGTACCATGTTTATTTTCACTTGGTACACATTTTTTACATCACATTACCATCTACCTTCTACCACCATCATACACAGTTATCATCTCCGAGTTTTTATTATGTTTTGAACAATACATCGCAAGCCCTAGTAGCAGTTAGCTCTAGTGGTCACATCTGCATCGCACCTCACGCCTATACGTCTCGTTAAGTCTCGCTATCGCTCGCACACCGCTTTCGCCCAGTTCCGCTTTTCGACGCGCAACTTTCCCGCGCTTCGCGCGCCTATAGCACCTTTGTTCCCGCGCTTTCGCCTTATCACGCGCTTCGCGCATTCCCCCTAGAGTTGTCACCTGTGGATACTCGCTTTCTCCGCTTCCCCTAAGGGACGAACTTATCGCACCCATATATTTTCTTCCCTTCAACATTTATATCAGCTGCACCCTCAGCTGAGTTGAAGATCCTTCAGCGGACTATCCAGAAAAGTATGTAGATCAGCGCCTCATGAATATCATTGATTTTTATTTCATTAGAGTACTTATTGCTACAGTTCATAACCTAGGAGGATGTCCACATCCTCGCTGCCTCATACCAAAGACTGGGATTCAGAACATGGGAATGCCTCAAGACAGACAACAGCATGTGACTCTGGAACGTGACGATGCAAGAAGATGAATTGTGGTCAGTTCCGCCCACAGACTGATTTACGAGGAAAACTACGCTGTTAGCAGCGCACCAGTGGAACAACTTCTTAAACCTCAGTCATGGGTCCCCACCTCGGTGAGCCTTTAATATTAGTCAAGGACACTGGCTAATAGATATTAAGAATGCATTCTCAGAGTGCCTTGGTTGTCTGGGATTCAACATTTTCTGCGCACTTGTCATCGATCTCTTACATGAGTTTGAGATCGGGATCCATCTCTTGTGCATTATTTGTGCACAGGATAAAGGTCTCATCCATGAATTAGATAGGAGATATGATGTCTCATCACATACTCACTGGTCTCAACTGATCTTCACTACCAGATTCAGGCAGACCCCAACATTTGGCCAAGCAACCATCCACAAGTTTTCGACCGACTCATCGGAGATGAAACGAATGGCAGCTCGCAATTTTGAAGGAAGAATCTGAGGACGGAGATGAAAATGAGTCAGATAATTCCAGTGATTCTGAGGACAATGACTGTGCGCCAATGATTGAACAGCTCAGTAGCAGCATGGAGTCACTGATAGGCGAATTTAAAGAGATGTATGATTCGATGCCAACTTTCGCCTCAAAAGGTGCATAGTTTCTAAAGATAGCGTGGACCCTGGCCTCAGCCGCGGATGGGCATATTTCGTCAAGGAGGCTGGTTACAAGACATTTCTACAATCCTACGGCAGCAGCCCGCAGCAGGTGAGTTTTTGTTTTATTCATCTACATAATTTACTCTGACCAGCTTTATAAATAGAAACGCACATGTTCATCCCATAATGCGGTGAACATGGCGGACACGAAAATATCTCACGGTCTAGCTGCCCTGGGAGTCAGGACCATTGACTGTGCAGGACACAACATGAAGCTGCCAAATGGCGTTGGCGATCTACAAAAAGGCGAAAGGTATGTCTTAAATTAGCTGGCAGGTGATTCATGATGCTGACTCAACATAGATACATGAACATGGACTTCAATGTCTCGTACGACATCGCCTGCCAGTGGCACAAGAACTTATGGCAGAGGATGTCTACAATGCCTCTTGAACTCCATCTGGACTACCTGGCGACATTCGTCAGGTTTTTTGTCCCGAAATTTCACCTCCCTGCTCACATTCTTACGTGTCAGACGAAATTCTCTTTCAACTTTTCGAAGGATGTCGGACGCACTGACGGCGAAGCGCCTGAGCGGGGTTGGTCAAATATCAACCCCGTGGCCTCCAGTACCAAAGAGATGGGGCCAGGCTCACGAAGAGACATGCTTGACGACCATTTTGGTGACTGGAACTGGAAGAAGGTCGTAGGACTTAGTATGTTTTAGCTACAACTTTGTGCTGGTGTGTATGGTGACGTATTTCTGACAGGTGCAACACTCCTTCGTAAAATGATTGAGGCCCGCGAGGAACGAGAGGCGCATCAAGCGGCGTTTCAAGAACTCAACGACGCTCTGGCGCCAGAGACAACGGATGCCTGGAAGGTCGAAATTGTATCCTGGGAGGAGAACCCAAATGATTCATTGGTCGTAAATCCATTTGAAGTCAAAGTCATTTGTGAGTAGCATGCACCGAATCTGATTGCGAGGCACTACTAACGACTTGGGCTACCAGCTGTCACGCAAGCTGCTGTCCGGCTTGAACTTGCCAAACTCTAGGCGTCTGAGCTCCTTCAAGGCACTGATGTTTCAATGCACACTGAAATCTCTCCGAGTATATTCATTGCGTCGGGGATTGACCTGGAGAATGAACAGTACGTAGTATTAAGTATCTCATTTAAATATCGTTCTTCATTCTTTCTACATAGATGTCGTCTGAAAGTAGATATCGCAAAGCAGGGTCAGCATGCCACAGATACGCAAATGGGCACAGTCAAATGACAGTGTAATGTGTTACAGCACAACATCAATACTTAGAAGTGCATCCAAGCTCTCTACACCCCTGCAGTCCAGCTCTTACAATCCAGGGTCGATTCGCCTTCCCACAGTACCTCAGACATCATAAATCCTGAGGATTCTCAGCTATGGCTCCCATCCGCCCTGTGCAGCAACCCTATACCTTGCGATCGGCGGCTCCTCACAACCGAATGGGAATTACGATATGCGCAGGCTGGAGATGCCCTGGAGGAAATCAGACAGAGTCTTTGCCTGCGGGACTACTTGTATACCTTCAAGAGGAACTGGATCCGCGGCCAAAGTGCAAATACGCGTGCGCAGAATGCCCTCAGTCGTGTTGAAGCCAGGGCGACAGCTGGAGGAGAGAAGTATTGTGCAGCCCGTGTTGCTCTCTCATCTCTTGCGCCCATACTCAGAGAGGTTAGCTGGGACCACAAATATAAGGTTCTCGAGAGGAAGGACGACATACATGGCATGTTGGTTCCCAAGCGAGGGGAAAGTGAAGGTCGAAGAAAGTTATTGTGGATCTGGCTGGTTGAAGGAGTCGGGGATGATGAAGATGAAGCGGTACAAGATGGTGAGCTGGGTCACGAGTTGTGACGAAACAGTTGCTAACCTTACTGGCAGGTCTCAGAGTGGAATGGTGCAAAGCTCGTGCGAGGGCCATGCAATGGGCAGAAGAGGTGGAGCTGCTCCAGGAGGAGATGCGCCGGGTGACCTACTTCCTTAGGTGGCATGCATCATGGTGGAACCAGAAGATTGCAGAACAAATGCTTGGCACCACTGCCGCCGATGATGAAGGTCTGGGTGCCTATGCCTATCGTCAGGCTCGGCTTAAGGACGATCTCGCCGATTGTTGTGAGAACAAGTGGGCAGCGCATCTCCCACTGACTGCAGCCTGTAATACTACGTCTCCAGCAGACAGTGAAGCCGACTTAGATCTTTACCTCCCAGAATTGCCGCTCTCTTAATAACATATCATTGTAACATAGGACATAGTGCCGGCGGCTTGTATTAATTGTGAATGTTCTTGAGAATGTTCTTGTGGCTGAATGTGCTTGTCCTCGTTATCGTCATTTACAGGCTGGCTGTCATCATGAACTAATGCATTATTTTGTGTCTTGTAGTTATCGTGAGTTAATGCATTGCGACTCATCTGATAGTTATCAAGGTTAATGCATTGTGACTAACTGATAACTACAATAGGTAATGCATTACTACCCCACAAAGTTGTCCCTAATTGTGTGTAAGTATCGAGCACCCATGTGAACATCCCCTGATTCTCTTGTCTTCAACTTTAACATGTTCGATATCATTCCTTCATGTTTTCTTTCTACATGGGAAAGACCGCCAAAAACTCATTTTCTTGGAAACGATCAGACCGAAGTAGCACTTGTAACTTGGCTCAAGAAACAGGGGCACGACACTGTCAGTACATTCATATCTTTCTTATATTTTTCTAACGTTGCCACCAGCTTCCAGACTCTCTCTTCACTACAGCTTCAGTGCTTATGGCTTTCCTTGATGTGAGCCTCAGGGAGGCCGCAATGCAGAAGCGACTGCAGCAAGGAGAGCAGCCAATGCTCTTTCTGGTAGGAGCACAATGTTTGATGCAGGACAGAATGCATTGAGCTCAGATGGAAGTTTCGTTATTCAGCAATGCCATCGCAAATGCGTGCGAGAAGCTGGAAACTAGGGCTCACACAGACCCTCACACAAGTGAGTTACAGTGTTTCAGGGATTGCGTCCAACACTTAAGAATTGTTCCTAGCTAATCCAGAAAGCCTGGCCACAGTGAGGCCAGTCAAGAATGTGGGGGCATGCTTGCCGCCTAGCTTGGTCAGATTGGGCTGCTTCCAGCCTTCAAGTGATATAGTCGACAAATGCAACACATGGCTCCTCGCGTCATTGTATATTCAGCATACTATGAAGGTGAATGTCAACTGGGAATTTGATTCTCCACACACCCTAGGACCCGAATACCTTCCGATTGTGAGTGTGATTCCTTTGCTATGGGGACCAGTATTCTGACGCTTTGCAGTCCAAAGATACATTTCTTTTCCTACCTGCTTTTCTGAAAGTTTGGGTCAATTAAATAACATATTGTACATACATGAGTGCATCTCTTGCGGAGACCAAGCCTCCACGCCTCAACACAAGGCACAGCTTCAAAGCCAAAGAGTCCAAAATCTGGACGTACTCAGGTCCAATATCCACATTCTAGACCTGAAGAAGCACTGTGCACAGACAGAAGTAGATATGCTGTCTGAAGCGATATCACGTATTGCTGAGTCCAAAGCGCCTTCGGACTCATCTGAGGTAAGCATGCAACCCTACCTCTAGTATTTTCCACTAAGCCAGATTACTGCAGGTTCCTCTGGAAGTGCCATAACGTATGAGCATGACGATGATTGGTCTGATGACTGGTTTTCGTCCTCGTGCGCCTCTTCCAATGCCTCTGTAGACATGGAACCTTGCACCTCGTAATTGTATTATTGATTTGTTGCTATTTCTCTTCCCTGTTCAAAGTTTGTAGCATCTGTTCTTCATATCCCTTTGGCGTTGTACTGGTATTACATTTGACTTATTTGTACGTTGGTTTAGGTTTGTCTTACCATGTGAATTTTCCGACACTGTCCTTTACAACCAATTATCATTTGCTTCGCGTGTACCCATCATCAGACTATATTGAAACTTTCAGCCTTGATATCCTGTTCCATATAGGCGGTAATGTACATGTCTGGCATCTTTTTTCTGACACCCCCCCCCCCTTCTTAATGTACGTTTCCGACTTTTTTTTAGCTCCCCCCCTTCTTAATGTACATGCCCAACTTCTTTTTGTTTTGACCCCCCCCCCCTCCCTCTATTTTATTGCACATAGTCCACCACACTACACCAAGCTATACCTATACCCAGTCATCACCTTCGGCAGCCCTTTAACTGGGTGCTGAACCTCTGATAGGTCTAGCCCTACAGTGCGGGTGATCCTTGATCAATATTAATGACAATGTTAGGGGTTACCCCGATTAGTAAGTTCGAGAAGTGTTCCCGCTGAATGCCTGCTGAGTTTAAATATATTCATTCACTATATCACCCCGTTTCTGGCATCCGACCAACCTTTCTCTCTTACTTTCACTTACTTGACTGACCTTACTTTCAATACCTTACTCACTATAGTAGTGTTTCATGCTGTCCTAATACATAGTAAATTTGTGTTTTGTAACTTTATAGCGCTGACTGTCTAGTGTACTAATTGGACTGCTGCATACCATAGTCAAGACGATACTAAATCATCTCTGTTTTCAAAACTCCAAAATTCTGGTAAGAAGCTACTAGGAGATGGGGCACCCTCTGGAATCTGATCAAGGTGGGCAGGTTCAATGGTTTCATCAGCTTCTAGCTGGTCAATGCTCTCTTCGTCCAATCCTGTCATCTGGTTACTGACACACACTCTTTGCTGCGCAGGTAATATGGGATAACGAGGAATGCGGCGAAGCAAAGTTTGGATATCACGCCGTCTAGCTCTGCCAACATGTATGAACCTCCTTTCGTGTGCCACACAACTATCATGGGCCCAAGGCAGCGCGGCTTGGTTTTCTTGCTAAGCTCATACTCAACCTTAGAGTTGCGCACTAGCACTAGTGCGCCAGGCCCAAACTCATAAGATTTGATAGACGCACGAAAGCATTGCTCAAAGTCGCGAATCGACTTGTAATGTGCTTTGACAACTTGGTCTTTGATCGCGTCAAGATCTGACTCGTGCTTCTGCAGTTGGCGCGTGCACCATGCTATAAGGTCAGCTGTGTTAAATGCGCCTCGGCTTGGTAAGGGCGCGAGGAACGTTGCTTCAGCGAGATCAAATGGAAATATAGGCTCAATGCCATGAACCATAAAATAGGGCGATAAACCCGTCACGTGATGAATAGTAATGCACTCTGCCCAGAATACGCAGTGTACGACTTGATACCACTGGGTGTCATCACCGTCACAACTTTTGATGATGGCCTCCCGGACATTGCAA
Source organism: Suillus brevipes Sb2 (assembly GCA_011800875.2). Classification (NCBI taxonomy): domain Eukaryota; kingdom Fungi; phylum Basidiomycota; class Agaricomycetes; order Boletales; family Suillaceae; genus Suillus; species Suillus brevipes. Next base: position 16,058 of record JRHT02000332.1, on the reverse strand, counting down.
TGGCGTCGCTCAACTATACCATTAGCTTGGGAATTATATGGCAAGATGCAAATAGGGTGAATCCCATATTTGCGCGCGAGTTCGTCAACCGCGAGCCTATACGCGGGCCCGTTATCAGTTACGATCTCTGTGATTGGTCCCCATCTGCAGAGGAGTTCTTCGAAAATAAAGGCGGTTAGCGTTTTAGTATTCTCTTTGCGCAGCATGCGCCATTCAGGATACGATGTTAGCACGCAGCGCGCTTGCACGAGATACTTGAATCCGCCCACTTTGGGCATCTTCATAGTGTCGATGTGCGCCTTGCGAAACAAACCTCCAGGCGTTGCAACTGTTGATGGGATATGTAGCTTGCACATCTGTCGTGTCTGACACTCATGGCACGTTTTCACGTACCACTTGATATCTTCAACAATGTGTGGCCACCAGAAGCGAAGCAGTAGTTGAATGCGCGTTGTATAGATGCTTTTATGTCCAAGGTCGTCGTGCACTTCCTTCAGGATGCAAAGGCATTTGTGCGGTTGCACTACTAGCTGGTGTCTGCCATGGGGCTCTCTACGCCAGAGGTTTCCCTCAAGAATAAAGAAGCGCGCGGCATGATTAACGAACACTGCGAATTCGTGATCTGAAAGGTCAGCTGGTCTTTTGCGTGTGATAAGAAATTGTTGCGTCAAAATGAGTGACGCGTCAATTACTTGCGCTGCTTCTGAATGCGGGATCGCTTGTTCAGTGTCCTCGTCCTGCGCTACATCAAGAAATACGCGGTGAATGGGCGCGCGCACTAACTGTGGTGTGTAGCAATTATAGTGCACGTGGCGTATTATCTCTGAGGCACTACCTGCGAGGCAGTAAGTCCTATCATTAAGTATCGCGACTCCAAATGAGTACGCGCGATCGATCCAATCTTCGTGGTCATCGTCCTCTAGGGGATCTTCATCAGCGAGCGGCCTCCTTGAGAGACCATCGATGCCTTTGTGCTTTGTCGCGGAGACGTGAACCAGTTTGAACAAAAATAACAGGATACCCACCATCCATCGATTGATGGTGATCGCGTGGGGTTGTAAATCAGGATTGTTGATCATACCTTTGATATATTTCGTGTCAACTTCGACAGTTAAACGCTTGACGCCGAATATGAATACGCGTACCGCGCGTAGCGCGCGGAAGAGACCGTAGAGTTCTAGCTTCGCTTGTGAGTAGCGGCTTTCCACTTCGTTCAGCATGATAGAGCCAAAACGATTAGGATACCGCTTTCCATCAGCACCTACTTGCAACAGAATGAAGCCAATTGCAATATTGGACATGTCAACTGCTAGTATGACTTCGCGATCGCATTCGTAATTGAGGCAACACAGTGTGGGAGACTCGAGTATTGACTCTTTCAGAATCTCTACCGCTTGGCTCTCTTCTTGTCCAAATACAAATGGGACATCTTTCCTGGTAAGGATGGTTAGTGGGCGCTGTAGAGACTCGATCCTGAGTAGCCTCACAATGGCATATATTGCAATGTAGGTTGAGTCTACAGTACCATGCATGCAATGCGACACTTGTGCGATAAACACGACGTTCGCACAACGCGCGCGACATAGGCGACACTTGCGCGACTTGCGCGCGCTTTAGGCGAACTTTCCCGCGCCTAAGCGCCATAGGGCGCCTGACTTCCCAGTGTGTTTTCCCATGTCCAACCAAGTTCTCAGGTGTGTATTTCTCCATTTATCATTTATTGCATTATCGTACCATGTTTATTTTCACTTTACATTGACACTTGGACATTTTTTTACCTTCTACTATCACCATCTGATTACCATTACCATCTATGGGTTTATATCTATGTTTTGAATAAATCATTGCAAGCCCTAGTAGCAGTTAGCTCTAGTGGTCACATCCGCATCTCAGTCTACATCTTAATGTCTCACTATCACTCGCATCCCACTTTCACCCAGTTCCGCTTTTCAATGTGCGACTTTCCCACACTTCGCGCGCCTATAGCGCCTTTGTTCCCACGCTTTCGCCTTATCACGCGCCTCACGCATTCCCCCTAGAGTTGTCACCTGTGGATACTCACTTTCTCCGCTTCCCCTAAGGGATGAACTTATTGCTCCCATATTTTCTTCCCTTCAACATTTATATCAGCTGCACCCTCAGCTGAGTTGAAGATCCTTCGGCGCGCTTTGCACGCGAAATCGCGAATAAAAATGCGTAGAACTCCGCAGACTCCTAAGAGACTGCGGACTTGCACATAATTCAGTCAATACTTGCCGTGTTAAACGGCCAACCGAAGTTGAGATTCTTCCGAGTGAGACGGGTCACCCAAGATGGGCCCAGATGCAGTATAGTACCGGTAGCATCGGTGGGCCCAGATAGATACAACTATCTGGTACTAACGGCTGGGCCAGCCATGTAGTGTGTGATATATATCTCGGTAGATATGTATGGGCCGAATGGGGTATCTTAGGCATGGTTAGACACGGTAGGGCCCCAACAGACATAGGGTATTAGAAACCCGGCAGACACGACCAGGCCCAGATGAGTGGGGTATATACCTGGGTATTAGAAACATGGCAGACACGATCTACCCAGTCTGACCACCGCACTGGAAGTGGTTGGCATGGCTTGGGTGATGTGAATATATTATAGGCCTATTAACTGAATAATTTTCAGGCAAACATTCCTTTGTCTTTTCACTCATGTTCATCACCAGCCCCGGTATGGAAGAAATACAAAATTCCCTACTGGGCCTACCCACTGGACTGGAAGTGGGCTGGGATGGCTTGGGTGATGGCAATATATGATAGTGGTATCAGTGTAATTACTCTTGTTCAACTGCTTTATTATATTTTCACTGAGATTCATCTGTCACTCCCTAGTATGAAAGATATGCAAAATATAGTTGTAGTCTAGGTGAGTATTATAGGAGAAATTCGAACAATCTGTGACAATGAAATTGTTATTACACTTCACTATCTTAATAACATTTGTAGTACTAGTCAAGGGTCGTATAATGGGTTTCTCATTTAGTCATTTACTGTTTGTTCAACTGAGATATAAAGCTCATCAAAACCAAAGTTGTTATTATACATTACTTTCATAAAATGAGTGGTAGTCCTAGTCAATGTGATTCTAACAGTAGTCTACAACATGAAATGGTAAATTGATGTCACCTGAGCCATATAAGCCACGTCTGGACTGCTGGTCAGGCTTCGTAGACAATTTTGTATGTCTTCCATACTGGGGGCAGGATATAAATATTGTTGAGAATACAAAAGACACTTCGACTGAGGGTACTTCTGCTGATATAACTGTCATGTATTTACATCACCTAGGTCATCCCAGCCACTTCTGGTCCAGTGGTGAGGCTCAGTAGAACATTGAGAATGTATTACTTACTACGGGGTGATGAGTATTAGTGAAAATACAATATAACCTGTTACCAAGAGTAGTTCAACTGATATTCCCATTATGTATTAACATCACCCGAACCATCCTAGCCACGTCCAGTCTGGTGCTGAGCCTTAATAAAACATTGTGAATTTATTTCTTACTGAGGGGCGGGTGGTGAGTATTAGTAAAATACAATGCAACCTGTTACTGAGGGTGGTTTGGCTGGTATTCCTATCATGTATTGACATCACCCGAACTATTCCAGCTACTTCCGGTCTGGTGGTCAGACTTGGGAGATAATGTTGTATACCTTACTTACCAGAGGGGGCGGGAGATGAATGTTGGTGAAAATACCAAGGAACCTGTGACCGGGCATTCTTTGGCAGGTATTCCCATCATGTATTAACATTACCTGAATTATTTGATCCACTTCCGGTCAGGTGGTCAGACTTAATAGATACTTTTATATTTCTTGCATACCAGAGGGCGGGAGATGAAAATTAGTGAAAACACCAAGGAACATTTGACCAGGAATTCTTCGGCAGGTGTTCCCATCATGTATCAACATCACCCAAATTATTTGAAGCACTTCCGGTCCAGTGGTCAGACTTGGTACAAAATTGTGTATATCCCCCATACTGGGGGCGGGAGATGATTATTATTGAAAATACCAAGGAACCTGTGACCGAGTATTCTTCAACAGGTATTCCCATCATGTATCAACATCACCCGAGCAATCCAAACCACATCCGGGCCATTGGTCAGTGTCAGTAGATACTTTTGTATTTTCTCCATACCGGGGGCGGGAGATGATTATTATTGAAAATAGCAAGGAACCTGTGACCGAGCATTCTTCGGCAGGTATTCCCATCATGTATAGACATCACCCAAATTATTTGAACCACTTCTGGTTCATCAATCCAATTCTCTTAGTCTTACCCGAGTTTTGTTGTACTCTAGCCGGGAGTTAGCAAGCTTTAGTAAGGCTTTCAATTCTTACTCTGAGTGACCCTAATGTTGCATATAATGATAACACTATTATATGCAGAAGACTTCTTGCCAGTCCTTAAGTACGCAGTCTACAACTTTTCTATTTCGTGGTAGATAATGTGGTGAGTTCTTGGAAGGATTTAGTTTGTTGTCCTCTTCTTGCTATGTTCAAAGAGCACTGGGTAGAATTCGAATAGGAATGTCTGTGTTCTGGAATAAATTGATAGGTATGTTTCACCCTAGTAGGTCGTGTTTCAACCTATGAAAGTCTGTTTCAACTTTGTCGTGTTCTCCTTAAGTTCGTGTCTCACTTTCCGTTGAAAGGGAGAGATAAACTAACTAGTCATAAAGTTAGTCTTGAGTGTTTGTGGTTGAATAGCGATAGCGGTATTCAACAGTAACGAAATACGAAAGGACTTGGTCCTGTGTTGGGCACAATAGTTGTATAGCGATCGCAGTATACAACTATTTGTAAAATGAAAGTTATACAGTCAACCTAAGTAAAGGCACTGTTATAACTTGATAAATGAATTTACTTCAAGGCACTTTTGGCCTGCACTTCAGATGCTTACTTAATCACGCGTGGATTAAGGGATCTTTGTCAAAGTGGGAAGTTATATTTTGGGGGTGTAAAATGGGCTCCTTTTATACCTTTTGGGAGGCCAGATTACTAAGCATGATTCAGCACTGGATTGGTAAGAAACCAGGTGTTGAGTCAGCTCGTTTACTAATATACATAGGTAGTATTACAAAGAATGGCATGAGTCATCCAATGGATTTGTAAGGAATCCAGCCCATTTGGAGTGGTGAGTCATCCTGTACTACAAATATCTTACAAAGCATGACGAATCATGGGCAAATCATGATGAGTCAAGCAGGAATCCTTACAAAGCATGACGAATCATGAGTAAACATGATGTGTCAAGCAGGAATCCTTATAAATCATCTTCCAGTCACATGATTTGTTTGTGGGAAAATCAGGTGGCTGAAATGATGCCAAATAGAAATAAATATAACAAGATTTGAAGCCCAAACAAAAATAAACAGAAGTGTGGCTGAAGAAAGCACAAACAGAAATAAACGAACAGGGATGGAGGGATCATGTAATCACTACAAATACAAGGTAAGAAAAATACGAGAAGTGAGAAATTGAATACAAGGCAATAGTTTCAAGGCAAAATGAAAAGGTAACGTGGTAGCAAAGGACTAGACAGTCTCTTGTACCTTGCTTATCACCCTTCATATACTGCAGGTATGGTATCATTCACATACCATGCATGACAGCACTGGTCATAACCTGAATACAAATCCATCATGCCATAAATCGCATAGCCCACGAAGGACTCTGCGAGGTGTTCAACGAAGGGGGGAACTGAAGCGTCGCAAATTGTAACCGCGTTGAGTGGCTGCAAGTCATGCACTAAACGTAGAGATTTGCCATCTTTCTTGACTACGCAAAACCAGTGCGAGCGATACGCGGCTGTTGAAGGCTCGTATACGCCTGATGCGATCTTTTCTTAGATGATGCGCGTGACTTCACCAATGGTTGACGGTGGCACAGGGATATTGCGCTGCAACCATGGCACATGCGGGACTGTTGGAATTTTGTATGGTGGGAAATACCTTTCATCAAGGCATCCGCGCTCTGATGCTTCCCAAGTGAATGCGAGATCGTGGGTGCGGATAAGCCAATGTACTAACTTGACTTCCTCTGGCCAAAGCCATTTCGCGGGATCGACGTCAAGTTTGTCTGCGCGCGCTTGCGTGAATCAAATACCTGGAACAAAATCTGGGGGGTGAGTTGGTAAAGGCGTTATCCCTATTAAAGGATTTGGGGGTAGCTCGCACACTACGCGATACTCTGCTGGAGTAGCGGCAGGTACGCTGCAAACTTTCTTCGCGACTGGCTTGTAGACCAGTGCATTGTGACAATACTTTCCTGGCTAGGCTTGTAGAGGCTGTTTTTTACATTACTTATGTTCGCATTTTTGGTGCTTACATAGGCAATTCATTCTTTCACCAGTTACCAGTATGAGTCGCTAGTTGTGAATAGTTTTTCCTCTCTCTGAGCTCTGAGCCTGGACCAGAAACCCCTTTAGGGTCGAACACTGTCTACTAGACATAGCAGCTAGGCAGTCAGACCCAACAGTTATCAGCTGCACCCTCAGCTGAATTGTTGATTCTTCAGCGTGAAGCGAGGGATCATAAGAATCACACTCGTTAAAAGCAGTGATAGTCACCTTGCTAAAAACGGTGCTGGTAGACGTGAGATGCGCATAATGCGTGGATTTAGGAAGCACTGAGAAATAAGACGAAGGGAAGATGCTATGAGGGGGGCAAGATGCTATGTTGCTCCTTAAGAGCCGCTGAGGGATGCTGTCTGCATGTGTGTTAAGTGACACGACAGATTTGATACGAGAATGCTGTGCTTGAGAGAATGAAAAAGAAGTATGAAGTGGGGTGCATGAACACTTACACCCGAGACACAGTCGGAAAAGCTTTGTAAACAAATGTGATGCATATCCTGGGAAGAATTATGCATATTTCAATCCATTTGTCTGTTGCACGGATGACGGACAGTTTTATAATAAAATCACAGATATGCATAAGATCAAAATCTTTTACTTAAATTCAGAATAAGTTTGGCAAAAACAGGGAGAATTTCTTTCATAATCTGCATATGTTGCATATTGACTTGATTTCCAAAATTTGGTTCCAAATATTAAAACATCTCCGATATTACAATTGTTTGTGGATATTTCAGGTGTCATTTCCAAGGCCACATGGAGGATCAAGTCGCATATCAGACCTTAAGTCTGCTTGACTGATAAGCCCGAAAATAAATTTTAAATTTTTTCATCATTTGTCAATGCAACAAACTTGTTTACAATGTTTTTATATGTCGAATATATGTACAAGTGGCCCTCTGAGTACCCCTATAGGAGTGCACTCAATTTAACAGGTGAACCACTCCCCAATCAGCCTCACCTGAGTTTCATGTAGAAAAATAGCTATTGACGATTATGTACAATATGATCTAAATACGCGCTAAACACATTTTTCTCAAATGAGTGGCGTGCTAAGTACCCCATCCAGTGCTGCGTCGCGCATGGATTGTGAAATCGAGGACTGTGTTGTGGTAGAAATCATGTTTGTTTTCTCAAATCGTGCGGCATTTCATAGGCCAAGGAAGAGGATCTTCCGGGTGGTCGCTCAAGGACCCCACAATGGCTCGAACGCAATGCCAACATCAAAACGCAAACATTAGAGATTTGTCTGGAGCAGGACAGTAAGAGGGAAAAACGTAAGGCATTAGAAGTTATGCTCAGCGGATCTTCTCCTCCAGCGGCTAAGAGGCACTCTTTGATTACCGTCCCAATCGTAAGTGCAGTAAATATCTCGCAAACTTGTTTGTCTCACCACATTTTTGACAGGGACTGATATATGGAACAGAGTTTTCAGCCGTCCAACCACCACCCTCGCATTGGCCATTTCCCAATGAACTTATGCTGAAGATTTTGGAAGACATGTCAAGCCGGGATCTGCGAGCTGTTGCACAGGTATCGTGTCTCTCTCGGGAGTTAGCTGCTCCTCTCTACTTCTGCTCCGTAGGCTTGTTGTTCAATGACGACTCCCTGCGCATCAGCACCCAAGCATGTCTCGCCCTTCTTCTCTATAGGCATTCAACTTTATTTCGTGCGCCGACGTATGTACAATGCAATCTCCTTGATGTGGATGATCACCACCTCCAGGCGCTCTCGAGCTTTGTGGAGTTACTGGGGAGCAAACTATCGTTGTGTGTCTCCATTGTGAAAGATGGCGAGATGTTGGGAGATTTTTGGCCTCTTTTCCAGTCCATCCGAGACTCGGGGTGCAGGAGTCTTCGGTTCTCAGATTGGGACGCGTCTCACCATGCATACCCTCCGCCAATTCTTCCCGATATACTTGCTGCTTCGGATCCTGCCACACATAACTTGCACATATTCCATGCCAACTCCCCAATATTCTTCTCCAGATCTATGGTCGCACTTACCCTCTCGTCTTTGCGGAATTCTTCGTTAACCGACCTCAGCCTCGCCCATACATCATTGAGCGTCCTTCAGTGGACGGTCTTGATGCGCGACACTCACTTGCCGCAGCTTCATTTTTTGTCGATCGACGTTGAATGCCCTACCACCGCACTCGTCGAGTTCTTGACACGGCATGGGGTTCACCAAGTGTGGCTTTGCAGTATGTGCCCGAAAATAGTTTCTTTTGATGACGACATGGACCTTGCACAGAATAAGACCACTCCTCGCATTCCTATACATGGCTTGCGCTCTCTTGCTGGACCACACTGGTACCTTATGTCTCTCTTAGACAAGGTTCGTTTACCTCTGCACATGCAAAACCTCGACTTGGAGCTGGATGGTCACTTTCTGACATCCACTCCCAATTATCTATTGGCAATCCTCGATATCACCCAACAATTTACCTTCATAGATCACTTGTGATTCCAGTCAAAAATCTCACGATCTTTCTACCACACTGGTACAAATATGCGGGTAGACACTTTTTAGTAAGCGCTGTATATGAGGCCATTGCACAAGAAGCTAATGTTATGTTTAGTTAGGCTGCAGTTCTTGGCTACAAGCTTTCCAGCATGTCGAAAATGTTTGTCTTAAGCCTGGAGAGGTGACGCATTGGAGCGGCAGCAGCTGGAGGCTGCTTTTACTCGTCCAGAGAATCCTTATTGTTTAACTATTGGTCATTTCATGTAACACTTGTATCTACATTTATGCCGTACCACTTCAGGTGTTCTTGTCTTTCTACTATTCTTTCTACTATTGGTCCTTATACCCACACCAATACCCACACCAATACCCACTCAGTGCAACTATTCCGTATTACACATTGTCTTGCAGATATACAACACCGAAATTCTGAGAATTGTCAGTCATCATGATTGTTCAAACCATGCACTGGAACTTACCCGGTTTAAAGGTTTCAGCACAACGTCGGTTTCCCCCCATTTCATTGATATCGAGTGGCAAATGCGACTAGTGCTTACTGGAACAATGTCGAGATGTTGGCTGTGGGTAGAACTCCAGAGCTCTGCGCCAAAGTCCCCATACAATTGGAAAGGATCTTGATGCTCTGCCGCTAGAGGTATGTTATGTCGCAATGTGAAGTAGTATTTTTGTTGATCCTCTTCCCCTGTGGAGAAAATGTACTTGATCACGCCAGGAACAAAATCTTGAGGCGTCCGCTGGAAGAACACGCTGGAGTCTTCCTTTGACCAGGCATACCCGCAGTATGGCACGCCCAGAACATTCAACCGCTTGTATAGAGTAAGACGGTTGCATCTAGCGTAAGGACACCCTTGATGTAGGCGAGTCTCTGCTATATCCCACGCTTTCTCGAGATCATTGGGAACGGGGGTCTTGAGGACATGAATGTCTTGGTGAGAACTGGCGTCTTGTCCAACCGTGGATAAAATCCCTATGCTAATTTTCTCGCCTCCTGTGAAGGGATCACAGCATTGACCCAAAATTTTCACTGCCTCCTGGAGAATGACAGGTCCTGTTTCGTTTTTTGCAATGCACCAATGATCCTCTCAAACGGAAACATCCACCAACTGTGCATAGGACCATATCTCAAGAGGAATTTGCGAATGTGTAGAGCTGCGTGATGATTGGGGCGCCACGAATGGTGCGGAAATATTTCCCGAATGCACTCGAGATATGCCCTCATATATGTCGTGTATTGCTGAGCATGACGGGTGGATGTCACATGCAGTGTTCCCCAACGGATTGCGGTCGCAAGCAGCATTGTGCTATGAGCCAATTTCTCTCTCTGAGAGGCGTGCTCCACGCCATCAGCCGCACGTCCTGGTCCCCACAAATGCATGAGGGTCATTGGTAAGTCAAACTCAATTGATGATTTCCACTGTTCTGCCTTGAGTTTGCCGTGTTCCGCGCCGCCTAAGTTTTTCGGTGGGCCACAGTGCCATGATGGTCTTCGAACCCTTCCTATCATTTCCTGAATATTGTTTATCTCCTTATCCGTCAAAGCTTACGCTGATCTGCTCAGTTCAGCCGTATGCAATTTTGCTTGTGAGGTGTACTCCTCTATTAACTCATTGGCGACGAACACCTGATCACAAGGATCCAGCTCATTCTCCTGGATGTCGACATCCATAGGAGCACATGCTGGAAGTGCAGACTTTGGATTCGTTAGATGACTTGATTGTTTCCCCTCGAGCTGTCAACTCACTAGCAGCGCTTCAACCATGTCTTTTTCCCTAGGATGTGTTCTATTGGACAACTCCACGCCACATTCCTGCACCAGCGCTTCCAGGACCGCGACACGCAGGCGGGTCATCATGGACACGGTAGGGTTTGACTGTAAAATTTGCCTGCCTTTCTCTAATTCCTTTGAATCAACAGGTCTGCAGATGCCCTTCCTGAGCTCCTTGTTTGCTTGCTTGTCTATGATGATCAACTCTCTAAAGTGGTGTTGAACCAATCCCAGGAATAGATTATGCATGCCATTGATTACGATGAACCTTGTCGGATCCCAGTATGGTAGCTGCAAAAGCTCTGACCATCTCACACCATGTTGCTTGAATATCTTGTCACGAATCACCTTTGTCTCGGCATTTTTCCACTCTTCTGCAGCTGCTCTATGTTCCTCGAGTGTACATCGCGTCCATCTTTCACAGTCGAAGTCTCCGATATCTGACTTCATGAGCCAGCACAATCCACACATTTGCTTTGCAGTTGGGCCCGCGCGGCCTGCTAGCTTGCGAGCCGCAGGCAAATCGTTGACTGCGACGGCAATGACAGACCGAGACAGTCTTCCTGTTGCGTGCTTGACTGTCTTTGTAAACCACGTCCCATCTTTCCAGGATGGCAGGAAGAAATCGACTACCGGACGAAGGAAATGATTTATCTCGTCAAGAGCTGGCTCTCTGGGCCCTGGGATGACGCCGACCAAGTACATATTTTCGGCTTTGTACCGGAGGCTCGGCGGGAGGTTCAGTAGTCCCATCACAATTGACCCGATGGACTTCTTCTTCCCCGAGGTTTTATTCCTGTAATGGTTGAACCAATCCACTGAGAGGCTCCACGCTAATCTGAGATCAGTTCTCTTCAGTCCATCTATGAAGGGCTTCCCGTCGGAACCCAGAATCTCTCCAATTGCTGTGCCATTCTTGATGTCCCACATCTGCAAATCGTTGCTGATTGTCGTTCCTCGGTCCATGGCCTCCTCCATGCCAGGATGGCTTAGTAGGCCGGCGAGAAAAGAGTTGAAATCTTGTACGATGTAGGGGCGCACAGGCACACACGATGATTGACCATTCGCCTTCCTACGTTTCACCAGCAAGTGGCCGCACGGCTTACTTCCACGGTACTTTTTGTAGGAACAGCGCTCAGGGTAACCTGACCTATTCCTCGTGGCTGATGACCTTTTCTCTGTGTCTGGCAGGTAAGTACACGAGCATCTGGCGCAGGTAGCGAACGTTTTTGTGGCGGCTTCCAGATTGAATTTCTTCCGTACAGAGCGAATATCGCGAGGAATGTACCCCTTCGACTCATCATGTCCTTCTGAGGTGTTTCCGAGCGTGGTCTTTAGGAGAAGATTCAAGAGTTCTAGGACCGCATTACACCAAGGCTGGGTAATGTGGCCCAGGATATTCAAGACCAGTGCGATGAACTTGGCGAGGAGTAGGGCAGGCTTAGCATTGTTGAATCTTTTAAGGTGGCAGTCTGCCAATAGTTCAGTGATGTGCTCTATGTAAGTACGTGCTCCTTACCTGTTTCAGTAGTCTCTGATGCGTGGTCTTTTGAATTCGGGTTCTGTTTGGTCCTGTGCGCAATTACATGCATGACGCTTTCCGCAGCCTCTTTGGTTTCCTGTAATAACCGGATATGTGGGCAGCGAAATTGCTCATTACAGGTGTCGGTTCCAACGTTCATGCTCGTCACCTCCTTCAATGTTTTCTCCATCCAGGCATGTTCTTCCGAGAGTGCCGCCAGTGTTTCATCATCGCCGATCCTATCCAATTTGTCTATTGCATTGGTTACTGCACAGACACGACTGTTGGCTTCGTAGTCGAGAAGGTAAAGCACGCGATAGTGTCTCCATGTTTCCTCTTCATGCTGACATGAAGACTCTTGAGAATTGACATCCTCTGCGAGTTTCATCTGCGACATATGCAGGGCAACATCGGACACGTAGGGATCCTCTACTATGTTGTCTTCCAGGGTTACCCTAAAGATGCTCCTGACAAGATCCTCATCGTCGACAGCCTGTGTCATTGATATCTTTCTTTGATGGACTAGATGAGTGGTGCCGGTTGGTGATTTCGGTTCGGATTCGATGAATGATGAATGCTCACGAAGTCAATCCCAGCAAGCCTACGACCCTCTTTTCCAAGATATGGAGAAAGAAAAAACACTATGTGCAGAACACCTTTTTGTAGTGAATACTGGAATCGTGATCTTTTAGGTAGTTGTTGTTTTTGCTGTTCGGTTTCGTCGCATTGTCACAGACCTTGTATTCCAGCTAGGTTGTTGTTTTTACTTCCTTACACTTAGCAGTTTTGAGTTTTCATGCATCCTTGGCATTTGTATTCTGTTTCCATCTTTTCCATTGTTGCGTTGCCGTTAATAATGATTGATATATCGCAAATGCTTTGCTTTTTGCGTGACACTTTCTTGCATAACCCAACCCCAGCCTTACACATGCCCAGAATTTCGCACTGGCCATATAAGCGCCATTTTGGGCCTCTTACCATGCATTGTGAATTCCCTCCTGAACGCGCACTGGACCCTCATATGTTAACGCAGCACAAAGTCTTTTCACGAGCAGTCGATTTAATCCCCCCCACAATGCCGGGCTTACCGGCTCCGTCTGCTCCTCCCAAGATTCTGAAACCTCGAGGCAAAGTCAGTCGTCTCAACCGAGGAGGCTACAACTTACAAGATAAATTAGGGTGGTCACCATCAGAATACGAAGAAGTCCGCGTAGGTGTCTTGTGCTGGATTTCGCGGTGCCTGCTAACATCTACTTTGTAGAGTTTCGTCATCCATTTAGCTCTCGAGCACCTCAATGTGCAGAGGTCTTGGAAAGCTCAGTTGACTCACAAATTGAAAGTAGTTTTTTCGGAGGTGAATACTATTGCTTCTCGTCTCGAGTTCCTTTACTTACTTCACCAGGCGAAGAGCCACTATCCTGTCCTCGACGACTATAAAGGTGATTGGGTAGTGTCGGATTTCTTGCGGGGCTACCTTAAAAATAGTAGTACTCGCGCGAATTAGCTACCAGAGAATGTAATAAAATATCTGTAATCACAGCAGATTATGGTCATGTATGTCAATCAACGAAACAAAATTGATTTGCGATACAGAGAGGACATAAGCGGATATTCGAAAAGTATGGGTAGGCTTCTACATGAAATTACCGAGCCACTGAGCCGAGCCAAGCGCCCATATAGCTAGATTTCCTCGAACCTACGTTTCTTGCCGGATGTCGTGAGTTCCGGCCGTGAATAACATTGTGACTTCGTGAAGCAGTGCCGTTGTATGTGGTACTTCCTGTAGGAAGAAATATCTTGTGGTACAGGAAGATCCTGAGGCCAGCCGTCCAATCCAAGGTGAAAATCATAAACTGCCAGTATCTTGTCGTGCGACTTCAAGATCTCCATGTGCTCTTTAATCTTGTGAGCAGGATTTGTCTTCATGATGTTTGTGAGGAGATTCCTTTCATTGGCGTCCGGATCTAGACGTTCCATCCACTCGGTCATCTCATCATAGATATCCTGCTGCTCCTGAGTGACAAGAGTATACCGAAGCGCAAAGAGCTCTGCAAGAGCGACAATAAGCCTGTCGAGCGGTTTGCGATCGACAAATACATCTTTTGAAAAATGCATTCTCGAGGTGAGAAAACCTGATTTCGTAGATGATCCAACTCCCTCCAATTCATCAACTTCGAAGACATCCTTCACGAGTAATGTTCGAGCGGGGATGGTTAAGTGAGTCATCGTGTACATCAAGGCAATCCATAGAACGACATAGAGACTGGACTCTATGTCATCCTCGACATCATGTTTGGCATCTTTATGTTGGACGAGGTGAGCCGACATGAATTGCCATGTTCCCTTAGTGACAGCAAATTTAGTACAACTAACCAAAATATGCACGGAATGAACGAACCGTACGATTTACTTGTCGAGCACCTTGAATGGTGATTAATTTTGAGAGGTCCCAGTCAATAAGGATGCCCTTGCCCTTGTAGATGACGATGTTGCCAGCACTAAGGTCTCGATGCAACACGCCCGCTTTATGATATGCTTCCTTATGGGCTGTAGCAATATGAATATGATAATGCCTTTGGAGAAGATGGAAACAAAATACGTACCGATTAATGCGTCACGAACGATTGAGACGAGCTGATGAGAGCTTGTGAACTCATGAGACTCTTTGCCCACGATATTCAGAACCAAGCGATAATGGACATGTGGAGTGATCGTGGTGTGTGAACACGCCCAGGGAGCATGTGCCAACCTGTGAGTCTGCGGAGCTACTTGAGGAAGGGAGGGTACGTCGTGACAGGCAATGCACGACGCAACATTGGAAACCTTGTGTTTTGCTAATAATTTGTATGTCTCGCCTTCTGGTAAGATATCGGGGTTGGCAACCCGCCAAGAGTCTTTGAACATAACAACGTTTTTGTTGTTAATGTCGTACGCAGGACACGTGCGTGTACATCGGCCTATAGGAGTTCGACCAACAGGTTGAGGTGCAGGAAAAATCAGAGTAATCGGGTCAGAGTTATTGACAGCAGGCACTGTCACTTTCAACATGTGCCAGGAAGCAGGAAGGTCCAACTTCAATCTTGCAAGGCTAGCTTCTTCTACGCTAGCGAGTGTCACTGAAGTGTCGACACCACGGACTGCAGGCGATGCCTGTGCGTAATGATGGAAAAATTCTGCCAAATGTGGTTCTTTATTGTAATAAATAGCGGAAGAAACGGTAACTCCCTCCCTGTCCCATCTTAAGATGTAAGCTTGTTCACAGACAATCAGGATGGAGAATGCGTGAGTCCGATATTGTGCGCCAAGTTGAGCTGCAGCATAGCTCGTTACCCGTCCCAGCATGTCCATGGCCTTGTCGGTCTCAGATATAAAGTGCGATGAGCCATCTGCCGGTGTGTAGAATGGATTGTGATGTGGTTCACACTTGAATTCGACGACCACTTCTGTGGTGGATATATCGCAGGAGGATTGTCTGTTGCGGGGTATCCCATCGGCATAAACACAGACGTCTGGTTTGATTTGAAAGGAAAAGGCTTTGCAGTTTATCTTGTCTGCGTTGCTGTGGGTGTCAATAAACGATAGACCAGGAGCAAAAGATTCCATAGTGTTGATCTGCGCTTGTAGTCAGGCTGATAACGATCTTCTCATGGTTGAAGCACTTACAAATGGATTATAAGCTGAGGTCTCCTGGGCAGCAGAAACCGTGTTGTCGAAGGCGCCCTCTGAGAAGGATGTTAAAGGTTGATAATCCGGAATCATTGTAGGCGACAGGAATTCTTCGAGAAATTCTTCGGCTGGCATTGGACCAACGAGATATCCTCTTATCTCATTGCCCATAGCGTTGATAGTGGTATCTCTGCAGCGTGTATTGGTCGTGAAGGGTTGCATC
>JRHT02000331.1:0-29726 GCA_011800875.2 Suillus brevipes Sb2 | reverse complement strand
GTTCATTGGGAGTAAGACAGAGGGATTTGACAGTTGTTGGTATGACCCCGAAGAACAACGAGCTCCTTCCCATCAATCGCCCGCCATTTTCGGATGGTCTCATCGGCTGACCCGGAGAAGATGTGTGCGCCGTCCTTGGACCAACACAATGACGTCACCACGTCGTCATGTCCCTTGATCTCGATGAGCAGCTTGCCGTTCCTTGACCATACGCAAATCGGTCCACTCTCCGCCACTGATGAATTTGTCACCTTGTGGAGAGTATTTGACGGCATAAACCCATTCGTGACTGGTCTCTATCGGTGGTGCTATTTGTCGGCCAGTATCCGGGTTCCAGCGTCGTATGGTGCCGTCTTTCGATCCACTTGCTATCTCCAGAGCATCAGGAGACCAATCGAGGCACCTCACTGCCGCGTCGTGCCCCTCCCATGGGTCGCCGATCATGCTGCCCTCCTGTATATTCCACAACCGTAGTCTGCCGTCTGTACTTCCGCTAACGACCGTAGTGTCATCGAGATGCACTGCAATCGACTGCACCCCTCCTCCTCCACCATCCCATGACTTTCCTACTGGCTCTCCGTCTATTTGCCACTGACGAATACCTTCATCCGACGCGCTCACCACATTGCAACTGGTTTTCAAGTACGCAAGGCTGCATATAAATCTAAAGTGGCCCTCGATGATGCACTCCGGTGTCAAGCTCCCTGCTGGACGTTCTGGCTGTGGTTTATTCCATGACGTGGTCCGAGTCTTGTGGTTGACGAAGTAGGACCGACCGAATGGTGAGATGTGCCATTCGCATTCGGGATCAACGAGATCTCCAGGATCATCTATGTAATATCATGAATCTGTCGCTCCTAGTAGCACTTTCTTTGCTCACCTAGTCGCACTCCTGGCAAAGGTCGGTTGCGAGAGGTCAAAACGAGTGTGGCATCTTGATATTCAGTTTGATCCAACAGCTGAAACTGTTGCCATAAAGGAGGGAGCGTTTCATTTCCGCCTACTTCTGATTGAGTAAGCTGGTGGGTATCACAAGATGGCTCCTTACCTTCCCAAAGTGCATCCTGTCGGTGTTGTGCGCCACTGATGGCTTTGTCTCCTTGTGGCTCGTCTTTGACGGCTTGTGCCCATTGGTGACTGGTGATTGATCGGTGGTGCTTTTTGTTGTCCGGTCTCTCTGGTTCCTGCGTCGTATGGTGCCGTCCTGCGATCCACTTGCTATCTCTAGAGCATCAGGCTACCGATCGCGGCAGCTTACTGTCGCGTCGTAGCCGGTTGGACGGGTCGCGGATCATGCTGCGGTCCTTTATGATTCACACAATCAGTAGTGCTGCCGTCTGTACTTGCGCTACCTGTTGTAGTGCTCACTCGAGTTCGCACTGCAATGTATTTACTAATGGTCCTATCTCCTCTCCTTGCACTGGCTCTGCTCAATCAATTGAAATCGAAATGACCTTCTGCGCCATTGCACAGCTTGCAACTGTTTTGAGTAGGGAAACACCTGGGCCGTGACTGAGCGTCTCGATGGAACTTCGGTGACTAGATGTCAGCTATGTAGTCTCTGAAGCAATGCTGGTCCCACTGTGGGACGTAAGTCGACCCTGAAAGTTAGTGTGGGATTCATTCAATGACAAGGAGATTCCAGTGTACTTGTAGACACTGGGAAACAAACCTGTTATTTTCAGTGTTCACGTCTGTCAGCGATTTGAACACTGACTGATTTTTCAGAGTTCGCTTGGCCAGTGCTGTCATTGATTAAAACACTGACTGATTTTTCACTGTTCACTTGGCCAGTGCTGGCAGCACTTAATACACTCAATTACGTGATGAGCTTATGGTATTGTCTTTGTCTCTTTTCCTTCCCTAAGTCCGCGCGGTTGTGCACATATATGCTATGTCTTACCATAAGTTCTAAAGGCCTTATGGCTTAACGGGTTGTGTGTCAGCCGGAATTCTCCGTGGTGTTTGCTGAGCTTCGCAGGTTGTGAGTTCAACCCCACCTAATTGGATTTTTTTGATGTGTGAATTTAGTTGCGAAAGAATACCTTTGATGTCAGTGTGTTTGACATGCTGAAAAATGTCGCTTTCACGGCTCTAGACGCGGAATTCTGGCATAGCTTTACTTTTTGTTCTGACTATGGCTGCAGTCATAACTGCTCAAAACCCTGAAAGTCAGTATTCCGAACGTTAACTTTCAGGATTCTATACCCTGATTTTCAGTGTTTTTACTTCCCACAGTCGACACAAGGCAACTGTGACTGAGAGCGGAAATGGAAGAGAAATGTTCAAGTTCTCAAAAGCAGATACGGCACACGAAGGAGAGAATGAGGTTCCCTGCGTGGATGGACACTTGAGGAATACCAACGGAAGAAACGAATCGCTTGCCTTGGACTTGTTGAGTTCTGAAACTGTACATCGAAATTTTATAGCTGTAGTGGGCACCTTGAGAGCTTGGCCTAAGACAGAACTTGGTTAATGACTAGGACTCGAGTGCAAGAGAAGCGGACCGGCATTATCCGGATGATTCTTGATACTATTATTTTGGATATATTGATGTTTTTATACTATGTCACAGGGTGATTTAATGGACAGAGTTGCGGGGTAGATCTTGAGTAGCTGGAATGCCTCCAGTCGAACACTCAGTCTGGATTTCGAAGAAGGATCCGTTGGTTTGGAGCGAGAAGCTGGACCCCGTGAGCGTGTTCAAAACGGAGAAGGGAGGGGTAGCAACGGGTGCTGGGGATGGGTTCAGGCTGATAGAGGAGCCAAGGCGAAAGCGCGCTTTATGGGTGCTGCAGGCTCGGTGTTAGAACCCTGCAAATGCATGCGTGTCCAGATGGTCGAATTCAATTGGAGGTGCATGGTACTCGTACAAGCTACAGCTATCAATGAAAGCACAGGATTCGAAAAAAGACCGCGACAGCCAATGATCCCAGTCTTAGGGCCTCCACTCGCTCAACCACACATCCCTCGGGCCCGCAAGCAAACTCTTCTCCCTCTTGATAAACCGCCCATAATCCATCTTCCCAACCACCTCCCCATGGCTAAACACAACCTTCCCCCTGATAATCGTGTACCTCGGCCAATTCTTGAACTCGATCCCCTCAAACGGCGTATAATCAACAGCATGGTGCAACATCTCGTTCGTGAGGCTGAACGGCAGGACCGTCGCTTGCGGGTACCAGATCACCAGATCTGCATCGAAGCCGGGGGCGATACTCCCCTTTTTCTTCAACCCGTATAGCTTAGCGGGGTTCGTAGACGTCACCTCAACAAATTTCTGCGGGGAGATACGCCCAGAAAGAACACCCCCCGAAAAAAGCAGCGGGACGCGTGTTTCGACACCTGGCAAGCCATTCGGGATGAGCCGGAATTTACCATATGGGAGGTTCCCATCTGAGAGCCCGCGTTGTTTGCCGTTTGGGTGGTTGAATTTACTTGGGGCGTGGTCGGAGGAGACGATGGTGAAGGTTCCGTTTTTGACGCCTGTCCACATTGCGTCTTGGTCGGCTTTGTCTTCGCGGATTGGGGGGGAGCAGATGCATTTTGCGCCTGTGGGAGGGGGGTGAGAATGGTTGAAGGGATAGAGCGGGAGGAGTTACCTTCGAAATCACCCTTGCGCATTGAGTCGGCGAGGAGGAACATGTATTGGGGACATGTTTCGCCGTAGATTGGGAGCAGCCTCGTTTGTGCGTCGCGGATGTGCTTCGAGGCTGGCCCCCCGGATATGTGTACGAGCAGGATGGGCGTATCCATGAGTTCAGCCAGACAGATGACGCGGTTCTATTGCGATGTGAGCATGTCATTTCGCACAAGGCATAGAATAGACTCACCGTAGCCTCAGCCTCTACGATCGGAGGTCGGGATGTACCATGGTGGTAAGGCTGCGTCATGAGCTTCTTCTCCAGATGCTGCGTCATCCAATCGATAACATCAGCATTCTCAGCGTGCACCATCGTGGTGATGCCAAGTTTCCGAGCGGAATACATGACGTCGAGAATCTGGTAATCCAGAAGCCTCAACGGCTTGTACGTCATATACAGCTTCACGCTCGTAATCCCGTACTCGTCGACCATCCGCGGGAATTCATCCTCGACGATTTGGGGCGTCGGGTTGGTGATGATGACGTGGAAAGCGTAGTCGCAGTAGGATTGGTCCTTGGCGAGCTTGTGGTAGTCTTCGATGACAGGGATGATGCTCTCGTCTTTTCTCATTTGAGAAGCGAATGTGATGACTGTTGTCGTTCCTCCGGCTACTGCACTGCGTGTGCCTGTATCGAAGGTGTCGCCGACAAAGTTTTCGGGGTCGGGCACGGCCCCGTTTGTGACGATGGAGCGATCGATGTCCACGCCGACGGTGGCTTCGTAAAACTATACAGCATGATGAGTATCTGGGCAGAAAATGGAGAAATTTACTAACCTGGCTTAGGTGAACGTGCGCATCGACTCCTCCAGGAGTGATAAAAGCTCCTTCAGCGTCGATCTCTTCCGCGCCGGGTGCGGCTGGAAGACGAGGACCAACAGCAACAATGGTTCCATTCTGACAAAGGCAACGATGCGTTAAAATTGAAGCAGGATAGTAGGTGGTACTCGTACTTTGACTCCAATATCACAAGACTCCCAAATGTCTGAGGCAGTTACGACGGTACCATTGCGAACGACGAGGTCGAAATCCATGGCAGGATATCAATGAGAGCTCCAAGCATTTCGTACGAAAACCAGCAAAGATAAATACTGTCCTGGAGATAACAAGAAGACCACATGGACGTCATCTTAGCTTTATCTTCGAGAAGCGAGGTCTCGTGCCAGGAAGTACGCCTTGGCAGTTGTGACTGATTTTAGCAGAGTCCGGACACAGTTGGGCTTCTGATAAAAGCGTGACATACGTTCATGTTAGCTGGATAAATATCTAGTAATGTCTTGCGTGAGTGAGTGAGTGAGTTGAGCTGTTTTGATAGGCATCCACAGGTTGAATGTGCGTTTCAGTACATTGGTGAATGGACTCACCTGAAGATACACCAAGCCCGTACGTTCGTAGTCCAGAATGAGGCCATGCTCCCATTTGAAAAACGCTATAGTTTAGTCGTCGATAACGAACCCGCTCCACAGCACACAGACGAGTTTGCGGTACGATGTAAATACTTGAATCTGACTGTCAGTATATGGCTGCACAACTGAATGCACGCCAAATTACACCGGAGCAGGTACCATGTATCCCGTCTTCGTCTCTGATCGCAGTGCAAGATGGATGTCTGCGTCGTCTGGGACTTGGGTGATGAATACCTCAATGGCCAAAGTCACAGAAAACGTAGACAACGATACTTATAAACAAGTCGATACAAAGTCGAGGGTCAATGCGCGCTGTGAACTGGAACTACGGAAGGTTGAGTAATACACGTAACCGAGAGCTGATTGTCGGCCTCATTGTTATTTGTGCGTTTCATGGCTGCAAAAGGAAGATACAAGATGAATGCACTTGTTCATGCTCTAACACCATCAATGGTCGCTGTCGGTGGACGGAGACGCGCAGCAGATGAACAACACGACACGAACCCACCATTTGGGGTTTTTGATGCGCTTGGCCATTTCACTAGCCGTTTCTGGCCGCCGAGCAACATACAGTGCCTGTAAGAGAGTTTGAGACACCAGCCACCGAGAACATATCCTCAGCAAGACGTACCTTCTTGTCATCCAGTGCAGGAACTTCGACAATGGAAGGTATACGGCGAGGAGAAGTGCTACTAGGTCCTGGGCGTTGCTGGAGTTCGGTTGGTTCATCAACATTGGGTTGGGAACGATGGAACGGTTGGGGAAGGCGAGCGAGGAGCGCGCGTGGGCGCAATCCCCAAGAGGGTGCAAAAGGACGGCGACGGGGTTGCGGAGATGGAGGATCAGAGTTTTGCACACCATCGAAAAAGCCTTGTGGCACTTGACGCGGGGTCAGACGGATGGGTGGACGTCGGGTAGCATTGGCCTAAAATGTAGATGTAGCGTAACCTTGAAGGAGAAGCTGAGATGACTTGCCTTGAGTTTTGCATTGCCACCATCCGCACCCTAAACGACCAAAGCTATTAGAAAAGGACATGGAAACACCAAAGCACATAGTACACCAACTTGATGTCGCTCGAGCGCCGCCTCCAGGCTCCATATACAAATATTTTTATCTAATCCAGCACTGGCAATGCATTTTCCATCGGGGGACATGGCAACAGCGAAGACTCCGTCGTCATGCAAGAGTGGGTCTCCGACTGCCTGATTGGTTTTGAGGTCCCAGATGCGGACGGAGCAGTCATATGATGCACTGACAATATAGCGTTCCTTGGGAGTAAGACAGAGGGATCTGACAGCGCCGGTATGACCCCGAAGAACAACGAGCTCCTTCCCGTCAATCGCCCGCCATTTTCGGATGGTGTCATCAGCTGACCCGGAGAAGATGTGTGCGCCATCCTTGGACCAACACAATGACATCACAAAGTTGTCATGTCCCTTGATCTCTTTAAGCAGCTTGCCGTCCCTTGACCATACGCAAATCGGTCCATTTCCGCCGCTGATGAATTTGTCACCTTGTGGAGAGTATTTGACAGCCATAACCCATCCGTGACTGGCCTTGATCGGTGGTGCTATTTGTCGGCCGGTATCCGGGTTCCAGCGTCGTATGGTGCCGTCTTCAGATCCACTTGCTATCTCCAGGGCATCACGAGACCAATCGAGGCACTTCACTGTCGCGTTGTGCCCCTCCCACGGGTCGCCGATTATGCTGCCCTCCTTTATATTCCACAACCGTAGTCTGCCGTCTAAGCTTCCGCTAACGACCGTAGTGTCATCGACATGCACTGCAATCGACTCCACCGCTCCTCCACCATCCCATGACTTTCCTACTGGCTCTCCGTCTCTTTTCCACTGACGAATCGAACCATCACTCGACGCGCTCATCAAATTGGAACTGGCTTTCAAGTACGCAAGACTCCATATGAATCTAGAGTGACCCTCGATGATGCACTCCGGTGTCAAGCTCCCTGCTGGACGTTCTAGCTTTGGTTTATTCCATGACGTGGTCCGAGTCTTGTGGTTGACGAAGTAGGACCGACCGAATGGTGAGATGTGCCATTCGCATTCGGGATCAACGAGTTGTCCAGGACCATCTATGTAATATCATGAATTTGTCGCTCCTAGTAGCACTTTCTTTGCTCACCTAGTCGCACTCCTGGCAAAGGTCGGTTGAGAGAGGTCATAACGAGTGTGTCATCTTGATAATAAGTTCGATCTAACACCTGAAACTGATGCCATAGAGGAGGGAGCGCGTCATTCCCGCCTGCTTCTGATTGAGTAAGCTGATGGGTATCACAAGATGGCTCCTCACCTTCCCAAAGTGCAACTGGTGCTGGTGATTTCGACGGCGCTTGTCGTTGTCCGTCTCTCCGGCTTGCTGATGTGCTTGAAACACTTGCTTCACTAAGCATGGCTCCGATCGCGAAAGAATACTGTACGAGTGGAAGGTTGGACAGCGAGGTAGAGCGGGAATGATGATGCACAAAATCAGTAGTGCTGGTGAAAGAGAGACCTGTTGAGCGCTCACTCGAGTTCCCATGCTGTATTTACTAATCTAGCGCCTTCCTTGCACCGCCTGCCAATGAAGCGAAATCCTGAAAATAGCAATTTCAATTAAAGTTTCGTGTGTCATTGGCACAGTCTTGCAACTGTTCTGAGTAGTGAGACACCTGGGCCGTGACTGAGCGTCTCGATGGAACTTCGGAGAGAAGTCAGCTGTATAGCTACAGAAGCAAGCTGGACACAAGGCAACCGTGACTGAGAGCGGAAATGGACGAGGAATGTTCAAGTTCTCAATGGCAGATACCGCGCACGAAGGAATGGCCATCCACTTTAATAAAACACAAGACCAAGCGACACAAGTTCAGCTCTAAAGCGTACCATCAAAAGAGATGGTTTGACACCTTCTGCACATCGACAACGCGCGAAGTAGGCAACTCTGTCGAACAGTTCTGCTCCAGTGTCATACAAAGCCTATTTCACGCCTGAAGTTTATATAACACGAAGGTAAGCGTTAATATGAATCGTATTCAACACGAACGACTCACCAACACTCAACTCCAAAGTTGTGTTCATCATGCGCATATCGCATGCTCTCGACACTCCCCAAGAAACTCATGCGCAAGGCACTGCTGACTCGTAAGTCGCAAACCAGGATCAAACTTGAGGAGATCAGAGATACACTCGACAAACCTGCGAGGCGTCTTCTCGAACATCGCATACATGTCTCTTGGTTCAGTCTGTAACACCGTAAGAATCAAAAACTCCAACCTCGGATAGACACACAACCAACCTGAGGAAACGTAAAAGCAAGCCTTCTCGCCAATTCCAAGCCAAGAAGCCACGGTTGAATCGCCAAGAATGAGGTTCCCTGCGTGGAAGGACACGTGAGGAATACCAACGGAAACTGTAGTAGCGTGTAGTGTCGCCGAGGAGGTACGAGGTAAGCTAGTTCCCGACTGTTCCTACCCTTCAAGCTCGTCGTTTTCCTCGGGCGACGTCGAGGTTTCTTTCAAGGGTTGTAAACACGCGGCAGTGGCATGTTTGTGCGGAGACGCAATACAACCAATTTATCGCGGGTGGTTCGCGCTTGCTAGCTAGGACTCGTCGAGTTCTGAAACTGTACATCGACTTTTCATAGCTGGTAGTGGGTATCTCGAGAGCTTGGCCTATGACAGAACTCGGAGTGCAACAAAAGCGGACCGGCATTATCCGGATGAGGGTGCAAGATCTGTATGCACTCCGACAGTCCGACTTCAATGTTATTTTTCGTTGTACGGTCGCTAAATAATTGTACAAACGGAACAAGGCCAATTGTTAGTGTTTACTTGAACTCAAAGGTGCGAAAGGCCGTCAATAATTGAGACTGTTGTCACCTGTAATACCCGCGAAGCATGGATCAAATGATAGTGTATTTATTTGAAATACATACTTGACGCTGAAATACAGTGAGTAATGTCAGTTGTAGGGCGGGAGTGCTATGCTGCGGAACAATGCTTGCCAAGCACGCTCAAGTCATCGTCGAGAAACCGGCAGACTACGGCAGCGTTACCATTGGGACTAAGAATGCAATTGACAACGCCGGCCGGATGCTAATTGTCGACCTTCCCTTGATCTTCCCAAGACCCAATCCCACAGGGTCAAAAACGCACAGAACGACTTTTGAAACGGACGGTGTATGATATATCTGGTCGATGTCCTCAGCCACAGGAAATATGGGCAAGAGGAGCCGACTTTACAGTGGTGAGTTCACAAGGGGTGGAGTGCATTTGGGGAAAGAGGACGATGGATCCAAATGTGCAAGTGATGGTAACGAATGTTGATTATGAGAGCAGTGCGGAGGAAAGAGAGCGTGCGCGTGCCGCAAGCCTTACATACTTCATGACTGATGGGATGCAGGGCGACGAAAACCAAAGAAAGTTCCACAGCAGCTCACTCCGCACACAATGTCTTTGGGTACGCCTGTTGAGACTTGTGCTTGTGTTGGGATTGGTTGTACTTGAGACGCTTGTGCCCCCGCTGCGGGCTGTCCTGATTGCGTTGCGTTGTCGGCTTCATTGCTATTTGCGCGTTGCATGGCTGCAGCTGCTTCCGCGTCAGTTTCAGGGGTGATGCCATATCTCTGCAACATTTTAACGAAATGAAATAGGAGCGGTGACGAATCACTCACATCTTCATCGCGAGCAGGAGCTACTTCGACGGTGCGACTTGATTTTCCTACAGGACGTAATCTGAAATTCCATTGTCGGGATTCGCGAGGGGATGGTGGAGGCGCGTCTGTGGGCCGAGCACTGAACCGAAGGGAACCAAACCAACTGCGCCAATTGAGGGATGAATTCGCGGGCGGAGCTGTGCGACGATTTGAATGATCAGCGAAGAAATCATTGCCCTGTCTCAAACTTCAGATTAGCAAGAGTTGATGAACGAAGAATTTTACTGACGTATTTTGCAGACCCTCCGGTATTGGGCTGTTTGAAGTGCAGATGGACATTAATAATCTAGCGAGATATGTGGTTGGGAATGAGGTTGCTCACGATTGGTTGGCGCAGAACTCTGGGTTGGGCTGGACGTCCCTAATAAAAAGTGTGATGTAGCGTGAACTTGAAGGAGAAGTTGAGACGACTTGCCTTGAGTTTTGCATTGCCATCCGCACCCTAAACGACAAAAACTATTAGAAAAGGACATGGAAACACCAAAGCACATAGTAGACCAACTTGATGTCTCTCGAGCGCCGCCTCCAGGCTCCATACACAGATTTTTTCATCTAATCCACCACTGGCAATGCATTTTCCATCGGGGGACATGGCAACAGCGTTGACTTGGTCGTCATGCAAGAGTGGGTCTCCGACTGCCTGATTGGTTTTGAGGTCCCAGATGCGGATGGAGCAGTCAGTTGATGAGCTGACAATATAGCGTTCATTGGAAGTAAGACAGAAGGATGTGACAAAGTTGGTATGACCCCGAAGAACAACAAGCTCCTTCCCGTCAATCGCCCGCCATTTTCGGATGGTGTAATCGGCTGACCCGGAGAAGATGTGTGCGCCATCCTTGGACCAACACAATGATGTCACAAATCTGTTATGTCCCTTGATCTCTTTAAGCAGCTTGCCGTCCCTTGACCATACGCAAATCGGTCCATCTCCGCCGCTGATGAATTTGTCACCTTTTGGAGAGTATTTGACGGCCATAATCCATCCGTGACTGGCCTTGATCGGTGGTGCTATTTGTCGGCCGGTATCCGGGTTCCAGCGTCGTATGGTGCCGTCCTGCGATCCACTTGCTACCTCCAGAGCATCAGGAGACCAATCGAGGCACCTCACTGCCGCGTCGTGCCCCTCCCACGGGTCGCCGATCATGCTGCCCTCCTGTATATTCCACAACCGTAGTCTGCCGTCTGTACTTCCGCTAACGGCCGTAGTGTCATCGAGATGCACTGCAATCGACTGCACCCCTCCTCCTTCACCATCCCATGACTTTCCTACCGGCTCTCCGTCTCTTTTCCACTGACGAATCGAACCATCTTCCGATGCGCTCATCACATTGCAACTGGCTTTCAAGTACGCAAGACTCCATATGAAATCAGAGTGACTTTCGATGATGCACTCCGGCTTCAAGCTCCCTGCTGGACGTTCTGGCTTTGGTTTATTCCATGACGTGGTCCGAGTATTGTGGTTGACAAAGTAGGACCGACCGAATGGTGAGATGTGCCATTCGCATTCGGGATCAACGAGTTGTCCAGGACCATCTATGTAATATCATGAATTTGTCGCTCCTAGTAGCACTCTCTTCGCTCAGGATAGAAGAAATGGTAAATATGTTTGATCAATTCCTAGACAATGGTTAACACAGGTGCACTCCAGCTCTCAAAGCACTCACAAAAACCATAGTATGCGCGGATTCAAGAATGCAATAACTTCTTTAGGCCATAGGAGTTAACTTGAAGGAGTTGGGGCTGGAGAAATAATTTTTCGGAGGATATCCATACGTCAAATGCTTAGTAAATGAGTTTATTAAGGTCTATGGACAAGTAAGTCTACGACGTCTAATTCTGTTAGGACAGAAGGAGGCGCTGTTAGAAGATCAACTATCACAACGAGTTTGAAACATACCTAAGTTAAAACAACAGCTGAAGCGCTGAAGGGCTGATGCGCAGGTTTGACGCGGCACTGATGAAGCATAAGTGTGACGCGGCAGTGACGCGGCACAATTTCATTGACGCGCCTGTGACGCGGCAGTGACGCGGCATGAATAAATTTTGACGCGGCCGTGACGAGGCATTGACGCGGCCGTGACGAGGCATTGACGCGGCACAATTTGATTGACGCGCCTGTGACGCGCCTGTGACGCGGCATGTGCTATGTGTTGACGCGGCAGTGACGCGGCACTGCAGTGACATGTGCTATGATTGACGCGGCATGCAAGTCATTGCCTTGACGCGGGTGCAGGATAGGTCATTCTATAGGTTGACATTAATACTGAAGCTGCAAAGATAATGCTCAGAGAACTTACCGAGTGTTGGGAGTCTGAATAAGGCTTGGTATAGCATGGCTGGGGCTTGAGATGCATCAGTGAATTCATGAACAAATGATAATGTTATTTAAAGTAATATATAGTAGAACATCGCAACAATCTCTGTATATCTGCTGACCGCTTCCACATGGTAATATATAGCATTCGCGAGGAATCACCAATTTAAAATCACAACGGCTGAGTAGCTGAATGTTCTCTTTCGTTAGAATGGATCTAAGAAAACGTAAACGGGCGCGGGTTCATGAAGTTCAATACGGACAGATACTGAGACAGAGAGGCAAGGAGGTTGTGATGCGTGAACGTCAAAGACACTGTGGTGAAGTCATCAGTGGTGCATGTACATGTCGTTTGGTACACAAGCAATCTTACAGTAAGCTTGCTCGAGGTTTAAGTTTGTGGTAGACTTGAAACGCTACAAGAAAAATTTGGAGGTGAACCAAAAAAAAAACTGTGTTCCCTGATTACCAACGGCACATTGAGTACCTGCGAAGATAATGCTGGAGCCAGGCGAGCTACAAGTGCCATGATGAAAATAACGTTCAGGATGTTGAATTATTCTCTGCTTGACATCGATTGGAGACCCGTGCGAAAAAGGGTTACCTTGGCGGAGCAGCGGACACATTCAACACATGAGCGACAATTCACTGATTTTCTACTTGTAACCTTGATATCATCATCTTAAGATATCGAATGATTGAGAGTTGTTATGCCGCTTTGGATACCGTCCAAAAAAATGTAGCATTGTGCGGGCACTGTACATCTATGTTATAGTCCCTTGGCTCAGGACTTGACGGTAGTGGGCCTTGAATCAGCCCGCTTTGTCACTTCTCGTTCAACGTATT
Source organism: Suillus brevipes Sb2 (assembly GCA_011800875.2). Classification (NCBI taxonomy): domain Eukaryota; kingdom Fungi; phylum Basidiomycota; class Agaricomycetes; order Boletales; family Suillaceae; genus Suillus; species Suillus brevipes. Next base: position 16,807 of record JRHT02000331.1, on the reverse strand, counting down.
TGCAACAAGTCCTCCGAAGCCCAAACGTTTTCTCTTGTCTTTAGCGCGAAGACCATAAAATAGAGACATCGTCATGACGCAGGTGTATCTCTTGAACTCGTACCATCAAACCTGAATGATGTTGTTGGCATGAATGCCACACAATGCAGAGGCTACCACACCAAAATTTCTTTCCCGTCGGTGGCGGGAAGATCAAAAGTACAAACGTCTTCATGATGTCGCTGTATCTCTTGGATTCGTACTACCGAACATGAATAGTGCTAATATCGTGAACACTAGATAATCTGGAGCCCATCACAGTGTCACTGTATTTGTGGGATCTAGCCCATTAATCACAAGTGGGTGGATCTACCAACTGAAACTAGATCATCCCCATGAAACGTGACAGTAAATTGCTATGAAATAGGGAAAGCCATCCTCCCAGGTACCCCTATAGCGCGAACACTAGATAATATTAAACCCGCCATAGTGTCGCTACATTTTCTGTATCTAGCCTATTAATCACAAGTGGGCGGATCTACCAACTGAATCTTGATCATCCCCATGAAGCGTGACAGTAAATTGCTATGAAATAGGGAAAGCAATCCTCCCAGGGACCCTATAGCGTGAACACCAGATAATATTGAACCCGCCATAGTGTCGCTACATTTTCTGTATCTAGCCTATTAATCACAAGTGGGCGGATCTACCAACTGAATCCTGATCATCCCCATGAAGCGTGACAGTAAATTGCTATGAAATAGGGAAAGCAATCCTCCCAGGGGCCCTATAGCGTGAACACCAGATAATATTGAACCCGCCATAGTGTCGCTACATTTTCTGTATCTAGCCTATTAATCACAAGTGGGTGGATCTACCATCCCCATGAATCTGTTCACTCGCAATTCTGATCATTCAGATGAAAAATTATTGAACCAGTCTCCAGGCGACTTCTGAGCAGTACCAGACATGGTTATAGACTCGGATAAGATTCAATTCATCTGAAGACATTACATATCATGATAATGGGTAAAATATAAGACTATGCGGACCAAGAGGATATGATAGCGAGCAAATTACTAAGTTTTAAGATGGTAACATAGGGAGAATGAATGAGTGGGGCCCGCAGGAAAAAAATGTAAGGCGACTACTCGGAGTCGAATGCTGCGTCTTCCATCTGCTGCCTCTGGGCAGCAAGAGCGCTAACAGACATTTTCGAAATAAGGTCTGGCGTCAAGTCTTGTCGATGATTTCGGCCAAAAACTTTCCTATGCGGGACCAATTTAGCGATCCAAGCGAATCATTGACGCCGATGGCTCACCTAGTCCACCACTCAAGAAGCTGATCCACCCTGTATTGTGCAGCTGCACCCGGGGGGTCCTCAAAAAAGTCTACGATATTGTTCCAAAAAATCTGATAATCGAAGTCCCCATCTACAGTACGCCAGGAAGTGATGTTGGACAGTGCAAATCGAATCTGCAAATTTCAATCTCACAATTAGAATCGAGTATAGAAACTTACTTGGCAAGCGGCATACGCAATTGCGCGAGGCGTAACTCTCCTCATACCTATAATGGAGGCTACACATGTCTTGACTTTGGCTTGATCCGATCGTCTCCGGGCGCGTCGGCAATTCTCAATGATATCGGCGCCATCGCCATCACCATCCACTTCGTTAGCAGAGGAGGGAGATGTGAATATGGCCTTGAACCCCTGCGTCACAATGAACTGTGAATCAGTTGGAAGAATGAGGCTGCTCACCATAACCAATAATTTTGACTTCATGAGCCCGCGTTCCAAATTTTTGATGTCAGATTTATAGTTTTCATACATGAATGCAGGCCACGAGTTCTCAGAAACAATGAAAGAGGCTGTGCGATCACGAATACCAGCCCTGACGCTAAACAAAATGTCAACAATGTGCAAGCGACGAGGGTCATCACTTACATTGGGTCCTCCCAGCGCCATTCCGCTGGGCAGAGTAGTTGCCCACATGCATCATTGACAAAGCCTCGATGATGCTTGTCATCAATCCTGATTAGCGGAGTCGGACCACACTGGATATTAACCCAGGAAGCCACGAGATCCTTGAGGGTACCCGTGTCGTCACCACGAGCTGAATCAGCACCTCGCTTGAGCTACATCGAAAATAAGCAGCCAGACGCGTGAAACATTAATGTTAGAAGTCACCTTTTTGAGCATTTCCTCCGACTCTTCGTGGTCAAGAGTTGCTAATTTCTCGTGAATCCACGGCAACGACTTGGCAAGTTCAACGTAGCCGCGTTGAAGGCGGTCTTGTCTGTTCCTGATTGTAAACAAGGATATCAGGATAAACGCGATAAGTACTTACTCTGTTGTGGGGTCGTCGTCGTCTGTACCTTCGCAGCGCCGATCATTTTCGGCAATTAAGTCCTCTATAGGACTGTAGAGCACAACCATACGACGAATAGCTCGCCCCTGCGAAATATAATAAGTCGTCTTCCTAAAATGGGGTATCACTAAAGTCTGATTTGAGAGGTTGAGAACGCGCAAACCTTTGTTTGACCGCTTTGTCCTGCTTTAAAGTTTCAACCTCCTCCATAAGGGCGGCAATTCTTCGCTTCGCCCTGGCATGAGGAGACGTCGGGACACAAGGCGGTGCTTCTGTTAGAGGAGCAGAAGGGTCTCCCACAGAATCATCCCCGGACAGAGTCATACCAAAGTTTGATTGCGGAAAGAGGGAGGAAATGCGAATGAGAGACAACTTCCCTGTCAGAGTCAGAGGTCGTTTTATATGTATTCCGTGTATGCTAATGACCTGATATGAGGCGAAGACTTTAGCTCGAATAAGTAAATGGACTTTGGCCTTACCTGGTAATGCAGAAAATGACTTTCATGCAATGACCGTCATGTCCCAAACCTCTTTTGGTAGTTCAATTTTCGCCTATCCAAGCATGTTCAGTCATTGCTTTTTTGGGATAGTACAGGGATCATACAATCCGAATTGCTAAAATAGTCATTTGTTGACCGGCGTCAAGGGCACTAAATTCGCTAGTTGCACCTCCTCAGGACGCCCGGACGGGCAAAAGGAGGGAATGATTGTTGGATGTAGTTGGTCTGCAGGGAGATCGACATTTGTACAAGTAATTCATCGGCACACAACGGATATTACATTTACGAAATCAGTGTACTGGAGCCTTTGAAAGTGACGTATTCAAAATTAGCATGATATAGTAGCGATCAAGTGTGCAACATCATACCGTAAAATCGAAAAGTATGTTAAGTGAGTGAGCGAATCCATGCCGGTGGTTTCCAAGTCTTTCTAAAGGGGGTCAGCGATATGAACCAGCGACGAGCCGAATACCTATCTCACCAATCAAGTTGTATGATAGACATGATGTCTTTGGCGAAGTGCACACTGCAAGACCAATGGCGGAACGACGGGCGACAATTGCGCAGAGAACAGAGGAGGTGCTGTAATAGAAGGCGACGAAGTTGTGCGAACATCTACATCCATATCTTCGCCATGAACCTCTGACTCAAGCGGTGGAGCCCTCTTTCGTTTGCGAGTGGTCACAGGTGGAGAAAAGGGTGGAGAAGACAAGTCGGGTAAATGAGGAAGAGAAGGCAGGAGGCGTGATGTTGTAGAAGGTAGTTGGGATGGAAACGCTGACTCTTGCGGTGCAGGAACCTCACTTGGCTGAGTATCGACGATGGCTTGTTCAGTAGCCTTAGCTGAAGGCGATGTCCTAGCTTTAGGCTTGGGTTTAGGCTTGGGTCTCGGCTTCGGCTTGACGGGCTTGTCTTGGGACTTCTGCCGCTTCCGTGGAGGCTTGAGGGATAGTTCGTCGAGGTCGGAGTCGGATGTTAACTCTATCACATCATGTTCGACGGGTTCGTAAGTCGGCTTCTTGACCTGAGCTTTCCGAGTGCGCGTCTTGGCTCTGTCGGCAATACTAAATGCAGGATCAACCTCCTCGATGAGCTCTGAGACAGCAGACGGTGAGGTTGGCGGGTGGATGCTGTCCGCAGCCAAGGTGCTGGCTGGAATTGAAGATGCGGAACCAATGAGTAAGCGAGATTCATCGTCTTTGATGAAGTCGTTATATATGGTGCTCGCAGTTCGAGACTTTCGTGGTACGGGACGTGGGCGCGGTTTAGACTTCGGTACAGGTGTTCCCGCACCACGAGGAAGTGACGGAGAAGGATCTGGCGGGTCCGAGACCTGGGACCCTGGAGGTGGCGTAAACAGAGATGCATTACTTATATCGAGAGGTTGACGTCCTCGCTCAGGAGTCCGCGCTTGAATTGTAATCATCAGTGCCCACCCAAACCTCCTGATCATCCGCTCAAAGATATGGCGAACCTTTGCTTTGAAATGTTTCTTGTGATCGTGAGACCAGGCGAGGAGTGCAGAGACGAGTTCTTTTAGATGTGGTCGCAGCAATTCAATAGGCAAAGTGTGAATCACAAGATTGATGTACCCGAGTGTAGACTTGATGATCTCACAGTTGGCAGAGGCGAGGAAAATGAGAAGTGTCGTGAAAATCTCTGTCTGCATCTGGGCATCGATGGATTCTGTTCAAGTCGTTAGATGGGTTGTGGTCACAACGTCAACTTACATACCCCTGAACTGAATGTGCTTATCGGAGAGTGAGAGGCATGGGTGGGAAGGTGTGGTAGCCAAGAGAAACGATAATATCGAGGGAATGATATTTCAGATACTAGTATGTGTTGGAAGACGATACGTAGTCTGATCGCGACATGCTGACCAGCAAGCCAGACATCGTCGAACAGTCTCCACACTGGGCTTAACGACGTAAGAATAATGATGCAGAGGGGCGCCAACATTGAAGTCCCCGGGCCTTCAATCTGTGGAGATAAGTGACAAAACGACAGCGGCAGCCTAAGGTCTGTGATGTCACGTGACTCTGAGTTGCGCACACTGCCGTGATCTCAGGCTCACTAAAGCAACAAGTCTAAAAATCGAATCAAAGGTGTTTCAAGCTGGCTGATATGTTGTGACAAACTGAAGGTCCAGAATCGCAAGTACTAGACATTAAAGGCATGAAACGTATGGAAGATACTATGTATACTAAATATTAAATTTACGCTATCATGAATGATCAACTTGAAGAAGCCACAGCACGAGGGTCGATGGTCGGGCGCTGATCATATGCATCATGGTCTATCCAGGCCGCCAAAAACGTGAAAGAGACGTACTACTATACTATAGCAGTAAATGCGGAATCAGCCAGTGAATACACAAGGAAGGAAATGACGCACCTGGTTCCAGAGCTTGGAGATTCTCCTTATTATTGTCGTTGGCTTGCGCTCGCGTTTTCCCTTTGGCCTTTCTTCTCGCCTTCGCACGAGAGTACTTCATATGAGCATTACAAACACCAGTGTGAAATGTAAATGCAGCGCCCTCCGACATGCCAACCTTTTCCATATAAAACCTACCACCAAAATGTGTTGCGGTAGAGAGGTAATATATGCCGTGCTGCTTCAGCATCTTCGAATATTGTGGCAGGTTCACTGCGGGATAACGAGCATGGATGCTGGAAAGGATATCGTCGATGCCTTGCGGCGGTTCCTCGTCATCAGTTTCCTCGTCACTCTCCATATACAGCGCAAACGTCCTCTTAAGTGGTTGGGGAGCCATCAAAGAGCCGTCACCTTTTTGTTCGGAAAGTGTACCATTAAAGGGCTCGATGGGCAAGTTGGTGGGCTTCTCTTTTAACACAGGCATCTGGCATGGCAAGGTACAGTCATATCGTGCAGGTGACTTATGAGTAGCAAAGCACGTACGGTATTTATAATTTCAATTGCAATTCTCTTCGATTTCCGTCCAGACAACTGCTCTGCCCTTGCGGCTTTGAAGGCATTGTTGAGATCTTGAGCCGTCAAAAGCCGGTGAGGCGGGTCCATTCGACGGGCTGTGGACAGGCGCCATCCCAAGTGCTCGTAGGTCCCCGGAAGACCCATTCCCGCCCTCATTGAGTCGAACATATCCATGGGACTCAAGTCCGATTCAGCGTAAAATTGCTCTACATATGTTGTAGATTTGTTCCTATCAGCGGTGTTCAGAGGAATTCGGAATCCAACTAATACATCGGGCGTGAGCATCTCAAATAAGTCACCTGAGAACGACCGTCAGACTTACCTTTGAGGGGGGAATGATCAGCTTGTGTGGAAACGTTTTCATGGTCTGTCACGGTGAGTTGTCCTTCCGATGGCTCTGATCCCACCCGGGAGTACCATGACTGAACAGCACGAATACGATTGATCTCTTGCTCATCGACATCGGGAAGTTCTTGACGTGTACCGAGGAGATAGGCAGCAGTTTGAAGCCTAGAGCGCTGGCGAGCAGATAACCGGCGAATAGATGGAATAGAGTTGACAGTGGTGTTCTGCGAGAGAGCGTTCTGACTGCCGCCACGACGAGAACGAGAACGAGTACGACTGGCGGGAGGTGACATCATGCACTGGAATGATCTGGGTAATGTAGACTTACTTTTCCGACCCGTCCTTTATATTATTCTAGTTGGGCTGGCCAAAATTATGGTTTCGATGAATGTGTAAACTCACCGGATGAGGAGTCTCGCATGATTGCCTAAAGTGACTTGGTCTGGCCATGTCGTTGTCGATACGCTTGATTTCCATGTTTAGACATAATCTGTAGCACTTAGCAATTCGGGAGAGCATCGGCTGCAGCGATGAATGAAGGCACAACCTGGTGAGAACTGCGGTGCCGAGTGTATCGCCGCGTTGCTCACTGAAAACAGCCGGGGCGCCGTATCACCAGCGCTGCCCTTGCAGCAGTAAACTCAGCGCATCGATCATCATGGAAAGTGAGAGAGGTGCAAGGTACACACCAAACTGAAACCGTATTATTTATTTGACAATTGCAAATACTAGTGGTAAACATTGTACTTGCGGCCGCGGCGAAGGTAGTGTGACCGGTCCGGTTTTCTTTGCTAATGTTCTTTGAAGTTCTAGGCAGAAGCGGCCTCGTGCACCCACTGGTAACTTGAAACGCCCAGGAACGCACGAACGATTCATTGACAACACGGTGACTCAAATGTATTCGTAAAAATGACTCGGAATTTCGTTACGGTATTCGGCAGGGTCAAAATTCTGGGGCTCACAAGATGATTCCAAGGCAAGCGAAACTAGTACTGAGTTAATATGGAATTGTTAGTGATCCGTGTAATGATGGCAGCAACCATGGTGGGGAGCAGACCGTCAATGATTATGAGATATCGAGCATGATGTTCCTCATTTTCCTCCAGTGAAAATTGGCTTTCGCGAAAGAAACCATGCCTATGTTCTTGAAGTGCCCACCGGCAAACCGTAGCGATCATTGCGAGCAATGGTCGGAAATTGCCTTCTGAAATGTACTTGTGGTATTTGTGAGGGCCATCATGTAACAAATACCGGGCCATGCGGATGATCATTTCACCTGCGAACGGGATGGGGCCAAGGTCGACTCCGTCGACCTCACAAGACATACCATCAGCCAGAAATGTGGGCCGAATTTATATTAAACTTACAAGTAGTTGACCGTAGAGAAACCGATTGCCTTCCACTAGGTCTTTGACTTGTTTCGCGCGCATCTTGATGGCCAACTTGCTCACTAGCACGGTTACATCGTCGAAATCGATCCTGCAGTAATGATAGGTAAAAATTCTTGCTACCGCCATCATCTCTTGAGAAACTTCATCGACAACGGGCCCCATTCTCTCGTCGATATACTTCTTGTCACTCAACATATCTCGAGCCCAGGTACTATCGCTTCCTGTTCCCAGTCAGTTACCTGACTGAAGTTATGAAAAAAACACTTACCGGTGAATTCATTATCAGTCACGTATTTCCACGAGGAATCTACCATCTCAGACAGGGTACCAGCGGCGGGTAAGATTGATTCATTGAAGATCGTTCGTCGCATGCCTTCTCGCATACTTCCCAACAGCTTTCTGACACCTGACCCAGGGACAATCTTCACGTCTAATGCAGACGATATCACGGACGAGCTTGGGGCGGTGATGGAAGACGAACTTGGGGCGGTGATGGAAGACGAGCTTGGGGCGGTGGTGGAAGATGCGCTAGCAGTAGCTTGTCTGGTCACAAGCGATGAGCTTGGGATGGTAGCGGAAGATGCGCTAGCTGCGAGTTGTCTTGAGAGTTGAGCTCGTTCCATCCCGACACGCTTTGCATGCTTGAAGACTCGGCGAGTCACATTAGCGTTGCCGCGGCGACGAGAGATGTCCTGGTACTGAGCGACATCATCGAAACGAGACGTCTCGATGCTGAGCTGATTCGAAGGAAGGGTGGGGTTATCGAACAACGACAAATCTAACGTTGGGGGCTCGATCACCGGCTGGTGACTTGAACCAAAGTCGCCCTGTGTATGTGCAACCGGCAGGTGAGGAAGATGCGGGGGTTGATCTTCTGGCCAGGCGGCATAGAACTGTGGAGGAAGGACATAACGCGGGGTAGGACACGCTATGTATTGCCCACCATGGCCCTGCTAACACAGACTGATGAATATATTTGAAACAATGATTGCATGGTTGACTTACTTCACGATGATGATCATGACTTGAGGGCTGCGACATACTAGTAAACGAGTGATCAAGTATATCATCACGTTGAGCACGATGGTATCCAAATAGCGGGTCTATAGCGTTGTCGGGATCGAGAAAGAGCTGAGGATTGTTGCGATCCTGAGTGGTCTGCGGCGATTCGTGTTGCTGCTCGCCATCAGCCCAACCGAAGTTACCGAACATGATGAGGGGAACAAGGAAAGAGCGTAATATTTACACATCCTCAAAAGATAGTTCTCGCCTTGAGGACGACCACGTGAAGATAATCGATTGAATATTACGAGTCGAGTGTAAGTGAGGCAAGAGCGGTTTCTACATAAACGGTAAACGCACCTGGTATCGATATTACATAAACATAGCCTCTTTGCATTTACGCGATTGATTCCCCCAATTCTGACCTTCTATCCTTTGGCGGCTAGCTACACTGTTCGGTTCATAATGTGTTACTCGACAGCACTCTCGCATTTCTTCTGAGGCTAGCCATATACCGCCAATTTCTTACTCCCACTCCTTTACATCCTTTCTGAAGTCGAACCAGTGCAATGGGTCAAACTCCCTCCAGGCTACAGATTCGTCGCAATGGCATTTCACAAGCTGGATCTAACCCACCATCCTCTGGATCGCGGTCATCATCAGAACCTTCAATTTCCGTTCCTACTCAAGGCTTCATCGTCATCTGTGTCAAATCCTCAAATTTCAGGCATCACAGAAACGAAACGTAGTCGTCGTGCATCCCTGCCGCACCGCCTTCCTTCATCACTTGCTCCCAGGACCTCAACTCCACGCACCCGGACAGACAGCTCAGCTAATCAGTCTTCGCAGCGCAAAAAGTGGCGGCTTTCACGACGCGTCTCCAAATCTCGGACGGCTGACAACATTACTGTTCGCGAGGTTGTCAAATCTCAAGACGGACAGAACGGATCTCCCAATCTTCCTGCGGATATAGAGAGCAGTAAGGGCAAGGCGAGAGAGGATGAAGCTGTGAATGACTTCCCGTCAGCTGCAGAAGCATCAATATCCCCAGTCCACCATTAGAAGACGGCACCTGATATCTCGTTTCAACCCATTCCCTCAATTTCTCGTCATTGCTCAAAGGTCAATGAAGATGAAGCCGTCAGTGCTCCAACTACCGATGTAATTGATCCATCTCCTCAAGTACACGTTCCAGCCGTAAATCAGAGCGAAGGCCCGCCTTTCATGCCTCCGATTGTACCCGCTGGACCTCAGTCTCACGTAGGCACAACTACACAGCCCTTAGGCCGCCAATTTCCACCTGCGGGAACACTTGTTGTCGTGCAAGGTGTTGTACATACTACTGACGTGTCCCGCGCTTCGGAGGTACATACCGCCAACAACGTACACTCGAACAATACGAGTTCCGCGAATGACGGCAATCTGGAGCCATCTGGAATCGCCAGGTCGTCATCCGTTACACGCCAACGATTGTCATCTACCCCTGGTGATCGCTTGCGCAATCGATTGTCTGGAATCTTACCCCGTCCCTCCAGCATGCTACCATCTGTACCGCTCATGTCAGAAGGCGGCGCTGCTACTGATTATCCACAACAATTACCTGTTGATGCGCAGTCAAGCACTGCCTCTCTGTCTGCGGGCTCTAACGTAGGAGCTGGCCCACCGACCTCTGAAACATCTAGTGCCAACACTGGCTCGCTTTCGCAGGCTCATCGCAGCTTTATTTGTGCTGATCAAATTGTTATTAAATCACATGTGCTATGGTACAAACGACTAGTAACTTCGTGTTGAGTCTATTTTGTTCTTTGTCTTGTCATTACGTTCACATGCGACAAGGGATAAATTACACTAGTATTACTTAGTCCTGCTCTAATGTAACGACTACAAAGAATGATGTCTGCTAACTTGTTTGTTGATTTCCTTGTCAAATGATGCCATTCTTACCTCGTTTCTTTCATGCCGCGATTAGCCGGTTTCGCCGCATCTTTAAATCTGCTATTTTTTTTCATCATGCGCTTAATTGTGCTGTGATATGGTTTTCTTCGCTATCATCATAGTACAAGCTCTACCAACACACCTCAACGCATACTGCCCTTTCCCAGCACAGCCATTTTCACCGGGGATCATTGGTCTTCTTGCCGCAGTTGACTTCACCTCAAGTCCAAGTTACCGCGTTGCCGCAAGGTAGTAATAAGCCCGCGGCCCTAACCGTTCTCCAAAGTTATGGGTTATATGGCCTAACAAAGGTAAGCGCAACATATCCAATTATAGCTCTAATCACACAGTTACATCCAGCGATGCACAGTAGACTTGATCTGGGATTTCATGTGAGAAAGCTGCAGGTGTGAAGTTTCTGACGTTTTCCAGGGCAATCGATGAATTGCCCACTCTAGTAGTACACTAACTGGCATTTTGGGAACCCGGGTGGAGCCAGTCATTTGGAAGTCCGCTTTGACTCTCACACTTAGATACTGTTCGAAATCGGACGAGGACCTTTAATAGCAACTACTACTAGTAGACTCGAGGTCTACAGCCTCACTGTGGCAAGCCATCCCCGTCATATCATCATGTCCAGCTCACTTATTGTTCCTACTGCTTCTCCCAGACTCGACTCTGAGTCTGACCAGTCCATACAGGACAGCGCTCCTTGTGTCAAGCGCAACCGTGACAGGAGAATGAGACCCAACTCCAAACTTTCTGTATTTGATCCAAATCAACAACTTGGGAGCCTTCCCCCTGTGACAGAACATTTGTCATGTTATGTAAAGCGTGCTGGCCCAAGATTCAAGCCCTATCAGCCGGGCAAGCATACTCCTTCCGCACTAGAGCACCGTTTCATGGCAAAGAATATTCTGAAACGCCATGATGCTGATCTCAGTCTAGTAGACGTCCAGAAGGTAACATACACCTTGTTTATACCATAGAATTGTCCTATTGACAAGAATTATTCCAGGGAAAAGAGATCTTGAAAAGAGGTCTAGAAGGTATGACAGATGCGACCCTGCGGTCAGCTGTCGTCGCAAAGCGTGCCGATGTGGAGAGCAAGCGTTTGCACGCTCTCGCAACAGCTTGGGACCTGGAATCAACTGAAAACCATGCAGTCCTTCTTCAGACGATTCTCAAGGACAATGCGGAACAGTATCTTTACAGCCTTGCCGACGCTCAATTCTTCGAGTCCGTGATGGTCAAACGTACCCGCCAGGAGCTCGAAGATGACGCAGACTTTACAATCGCAGCATACACTCATGATCTTACGACCCACAAGATAGCAAGCAAGCAGCTTGATCACTTGGAGGAGATTAGTGCTGAGCGGAAGGTTCCCCTTGGTGACCCTAGCGACATACACTCGGAAGATGATGTCGAAGATCGCTTTAGCAATTACTTGAATTTCATAATGGAAGGGGCGAATAATCTGATCACAGTTTCCTGAGGTAAGGTTGTTATCATCAGAGTCAACTGTCTTGCAAAACTTATTGTCCAAATGGCAGTACACCTACAGACCAGATGCATGTTTGCGTTCCGCTGTTTCCGAGCTGGGGGGAAGAAGATAAAGAAGAAATGAACTTACCAGTACATCATCGTTGACCACTAGCATATTGACCAAGACGTGGCGGTCGCGGTTTCTGAGTTCTTGATGATGTACACTTTGTGTACATCATGATTTTTTACTAGGATGATTCAGACATCCCTTGAAATATCACAACCTTGTAATTTATGATTGGAAGCTGAGATCTGTGAAACTCTAGTAGTTGCTATGGACTAGTGGAGAGGCTAGTAAGTAATCATTAGGTACCGTGGGCGTCGTGTCTTTCCAAGTCAATTCAACCGTGTGACAGACAGACTCGGAGTCAACTTGCTGAGGAAGACAGTGATTGTCCGATACTACGGTGACGATAATCACAAGTTCAACAACTGCCAGTGCGGCGTCTGACTCGGCGGACGGTGGCAAGAGGATCATTACCGAATGTGCAGAAAAAACCTATGGCCTTTTCTTTTGTTGCTCTTCATCTATCATCTGATCATCATGGTATCCTGCAACGCTCCAGGCTGCTCCTGGGTCCAGAGAACTACTAGTACCAATGCTCGAGGGCTTAGTAGGCATCGGGCAACATGTCGATTTTACCATAATTCCAAGGTACTAGCAAGTCAGAAGAGACAAGAGAGGGCGAAACAGGCGGCAGCCAGAGCTCCAATGTCTCTGCGGCGGTCATCAGTGAAACTGGCAGGCTCAGCCTCTGGTTCTTCGGTAAGCAGTCTTTCTTCGAGTTGCGGCAATGACTCATCTCATGAACTCAATCACTCTAGCAAATATCGCCTATCCCGCCTCACGTGGAGAGCTGCCGCTCAAAACCTATCATGCTTGTTCCATGCAAAGTGTCCAGCAGGTATGACAGGGGGGTTGGCATGTCACAGTCTCCTGGCCGCGGCGTAGTGCCGGGTCTTGAGCACCTGTCAGACTCGGAGCAGCAGCAGTTTGATCCTGATGCTTTGGGTATGTCCAAGTCTCGGGCTCCCCGATAATATCAATTAATTATACTCTTCCGAATTTTTTAGAAGAACTTGAAAATGCTCAACGTCTGGGACGGATACCTCGACCTTTTGAGGATGTTCCTTTTCTTGATGAGGACGCCAATTGCTCAGATAATGTTGTTGCTCCGCCCGCTCAACCCCAATCTAAAATTCGGAGGGTTCTATTGACGTTTCGAGACACGTTCCAGACCACCTTCAATTCTTTTGGACTTTGCCGATGGTACCCCCGTCGGCCATCCTTCGAGCCAGACAAATTTGTCCCATCCTCACTACTTTCGACGACGTGTCCGAAAGTCATGCAAGAGACTGATTTACCTAGCCTCCTTCCACCTCCCTACCCATTTTCTAACATGACCATTCATCGACTCATGTGTTGGATGAATTCCGGGAGCGGTAGGAAATCCGAGACTGAAGTTGCCCGTCTCGTCGAGGAAGTGCTCCTGGCGGAGGATTTTGACACAAAGCATCTGGAGTGTTTCTCGATCAAGAAGAGTTTACGAGAAATGGACAACGAACCGGGCAGTGAGATCAAATTTCCAGATGACTGGATCCAAGCTAGTGTCACCATCGAAATCCCTACGAAATCAAAGGAGGAAGAGGCACGACCTTTTTCCGTTCCAGGGTTCCATTTTCGCCCCCTTGTTCAAGTCATTCGGTCAGCTTTCGCGGATATTCAAGCGAATGCGTTTCATCTTTCGCCTTTTAAGCGTATATGGAAGGACCCGTTGGACAACCATCAAGAGCGGATCTTCGACGAGTTGTATACCTCCGACTCTTGGCTGGATGCCCAGGATGAGCTACAGAAACTCCCCAAGGAGCCCGGATGCACACTGGAACGGGTAATTGCTGGCCTCATGTTTTTTTCGGATGCTACACATCTAGCAAATTTCGGAACGGCGAAGGCCTGGCCCCTTTATTTGTACTTTGGAAATTTGACAAAGTATGCACGTTCCGCCCCTAAGTCTGGTGCATGTCATCTAGTTGGTTTTTTGCCGTCAGTGAGTGTTCCTACCATAGTTCTAAGCGTCACTTTAATTTGTCTTCATCAGCTGCCTGATAAAGTCAAAGATGTCCTGAGTCGCTTGCCTCGGATATCGAAAAGTGGTATGGCTGCCCTTCACACTCACTGTCGACGCGAGCTGTTTCAGGGGTGTTGGGATACCCTCCTAGATAAGGACTTTCTTCATGCATACCGCCATGGTATTGTACTCAAGTGCGCCGATGGTGTGTTGCGCAGGATTTTTCCTCGTATATTCACTTACTCCGCCGACTATCCTGAAAAGTGCGTCCTTTATTTAAAGACAGGCAGAGTGTATCACTCACTAAGTCTCAGAGTTTTAATTGCCACTATCAAGGATATGGGCTCATGCCCGTGTCCTCGTTGCCTCACGCCGAAATGCATGTTTACCTTTCTGGGCCTCCTGAAGGACACGAAGAGTCGCATAAATAATCTTCGGATTTACGTCGAAACTAACATTGCCAAGGCGCGGGAATACATTTATCAGTCAGGACATACTGTGGACGGTACGAAGGTGGAAGATGTGCTCGGGGAAGGTTCGTGGGTGCCCGTTCTAGTAAGTGTGAACAGTTCGCTGCTCTGTCATACCGGCCCAGACGAGTAATTCGCAGAATAAATTTGCCGAGAAGCTAGGTGGACTGGGCCTTGACCCGTTCCGTATGCTCGTTGTAGACTTCATGCACGAGTGCGAGTTGGGTACCTGGAAGTCACTGTTTATTCACCTCGTCAGGATTCTTTATGCACTACCAGGGGGAGTGCAGCTAGTCGCAACCTTAGACTCTAGGTAAGTGTAATTTGTACAGTGTTTCCATTCCAATATGTCGTGAATTCTATCGCATTACAGATTTCGTCAGATTCCAACTTTCGGTAGTGGTGTAATCCGAACCTTCGCGAACAATACATCCGAGATGAAGAGACTAGCTGCTCGGGACTTTGAAGACATATTACAGGTTTTCATCTCTGTATTGCACTGTTATCTGGGTAACATACTGACACCCTATATTTAGTGCGCGATACCCGTGTTCGAAGGACTGTTTCCCGCTCAACATGATGTGGTTGTGCAGTCTCTTCTTTATAGATTCGCACAATGGCATGCACTTGCGAAGCTAAGAACTCATTCTGATTCGACCCTCAGTTTCCTGGATGAAACATTCAAGAAACTCGCGAAGCAGTTACGGAATTTCCGTGATATTACCTGTGCTGCCTTTGAGACTGTGGAACTACCAAAAGAAAAGGCAGCTCGCCAACGGAAGTCTGTTCAATGTGCGGCTGGACCCAATAATGCGTCTTCAGAATCTAGTGGACCGAGGGTGAAGAGGTTCAACCTAAGTACCTACAAATACCATGCGATGGGTGATTACGTGCGAACCATCAAGCTCTTTGGGACTGTAGACTCCTTCACCACTCAGATCGTAAGCATCATCTCTTTCCTGGACCTCAGAACGCTTCTGATGTTACATTATTGACTTAGGGAGAGCTGGCGCACAGAGCCCTGAAAGCATTTTATCCGCTAACTAGTAAGCTGGATACTCCAGCACAGCTTGCGAAGCACGAGCGCAGGCGCCGTTTGTTAAGGCGAGTGGCAGAAGTAGGCGGAATCTCCTCTAGCAACAAATCCCCGGACGACTCTCCTGCTTCACCATTGGCCGTGGACCATTATTTTATTGCAAACAATCGCAACAATCCAATCTCGTTATTTCAATTCCTTCGCGAAAATGACGGTGATCCAGCTATAAAGGTAAAATACCAATGCACGTTCAGCTTCATTGGACACTTATGACGACTTTAGAACTTCATTCCGAGGTTGAAGGACCACATCTTGTATAGGTTGAAGAAGATGGATGTAAGCTATTGTGATCACACATTTACGGATGAGGAGCGCAACACTGTTATCATTCCTGACAACATGATCTACTCGGTCCAGACGATGCAGGTATACTACACCACATATGACATGAGGCGCGAATACGATACTATCAATCCCAGAACACATGGGGATGTGATGGTACTTTCAGGAGAAAGTGCCCCCAGCCACCCATATTGGTATGCTCGGGTGATGTGTATCTACCACCTCGACACCTGGCTCCAAGTTGGGGGCAAGCAAACCAATAGACAGCACCTCGAGGTCCTCCACGTCAGATGGCTCGCGCCATTAATATCGCATCAATCTAGCATGCGGCATGCTCGCCTTCCTAAGTTGGCATTTGTAGAGGAGTCGGATTATGATGCTTTCGGATTTCTTGATCCCGGACAAGTGATTCGAGGAACCCATTTGATTCCTGCATTTGCTTCAGGCCGTGGTGAGAGCTCACTTCGGCGCGGGGAATCACTAGCACGTCCTCATGGGGAAGTAGATGACTGGGATGCGTTATACGTCGGGATGTGAGTGAAATGCATTTTCTTGTAGCTGGATGACTCTAATCTTCCATAGTTTTGTCGATCGCGACATGTTTTTACGGTATACTGACCTAGGTGTAGGACACCCTGTGGCTTTGCGGAAGTTCGTCAGAGATTGTTTTGGCCTACAACCACAAGTATTGGACGATATGTATGCCGATCAAGGCGGAAATGATGGCCACGACGACGACGACGACGATGAACAAGGAATGGACATCGACCTTGCCGATGAGGACTCAGAGGACGGATGCGATGAGGACTCAGAGGAAGGATGCGATGAAAATTCTGGCGAAGAAGAGTCTGACGAGGATCTTGAGGAAAC
>JRHT02000330.1:0-18576 GCA_011800875.2 Suillus brevipes Sb2 | reverse complement strand
CAACTTAAACACAGTATATAGTTTACTCGTGTGTCTGTATGTGAAACGTCTAGAAAGCTAGGGTGTCAATGTAAGTACTGTGAAGTGAAACTACACCGCCAGTCAGGACTAGTGCTTTATGGCGATCTATGAGTAACCGAGTTCCTAGAGCTGGCCTCGTAAATGCGGACTTTCAGGCTGAAGTGTTAGTTCTATAGATAGCAAAAGACTCGGAACGTAGCAAGCAGATCACAAGATCGTAGGCATTAAGTAAGGCGCTCAACCACGCGTGTTCCACCAACTATAAACAAAGCAAGAGTTTGATTAATGGAGTGACGTCGATACACTGTCACAGTAACCGCTACTGTGCTCGTGTGACAGTCTGAAATAGATACTGTCAAGTTTAGCAAAGGCAGCCCGTCACGTTTAAGCCTGGAACCTGTACGTTGGAGACCGGTAAAATCATTCTAGAAAGAGTTTAATACAGGCAGTTTAAAGGAGTGAAAAAAATAATGTCGCGGCGAAACGTATACTTTTGGCAGAAATGAACTAGCCCGTCTCCTTCTTCTTCTTTCAGGGTTGTGGTTCGTGTCTGCTCTTACCGCTTCTGGGCGGATGACCCCTTGGTTCTTCTTCGTGTTCGCGCCGGTTCCACCCGCGTGACAGTTTCCACTCCTGAAGACCAGGTTTCACCTACACAAACTCCGTGCTGTCGTCACCCCTCTGAGTACCGTTGTCTTCGACCTTAAAGCATACAAACAGAATGGCAGAGCGAACGTGTGGTTCGATTGGATCGGAATGCTCTATGTAATTGGTGTGGGAAACTTGAGCTATGGTTGGCGATGGTCTTCCGGCCAAACAGGTTTTGGGCAGTACTAACTACAATAATAAGGTTCTCCGGATGTCCCGTGTACCTAGAAGATGACGACGACCGACGGTGGAACGTCTCTTACGCAACCCCTCACCTACTATAAAACTGAACAAACTCGACATGTACCCGGACCGTGGAAGCAGGTCTCAAACTTACATTTAAAAAGACCTGTGAGTTATGTGATATCGATCAGAAAAATTACAATTAGGACGCACTAAGGTTTCGATAATCGGACTGTTTTCACGGGATGATTCAGTTGCTCCTTGCTCCGATAATTCTATTAAGTTGGTCATGAGACGTTTGGGTCCGTATTTCTAGTTACGATTACGACTGTTAGGTAACGTTAGAGCACGTACTCTTTGCGGTTGCCTGGTACTTCTACCATTAGAGCCGAATTGACTAGTTACCGTTGACTGACTCACGGTTATGAAAACAGCTTCGTACCATCTATCCTCTTGAGCCAGTGATCTGTACGTGACAGAATCAAGATCATTGATCAAACAACACTTAGTTTCCAACCCATAGTCTGGTTCCAGTCACGATGAGCCACTAATCATGATACGCACAGAATCAAGATCATTCGATCAAAAAGACCTGAGTCCAAAACACTCGTCACCTACGTACGTGAGGAGACCCTGACCGTAACTAAGTTTGAGGCCCCATTGTTCCGCTTTGTCCTGCGCGAGCTGTCTCAGTTTCTCTGCGATGGACTCTTACAATATTCAGGACACACCGCTTAGTTTCCAGAGAGGTTGGTAAAAGTGTCATAATGATACAGCCTAACTGAAGTTATTGTAGAGTCCATAGCTAGGAGTGTGACTGTGAGGGCACCTTTAGGAAGTGTGTCAGGAAGAACCTAAGCAGTTTATGGAAACCGCACTGTGACAGAGACATTCCTAGCCTTTTCTGTTTAACTTCGCACTTGAAAATCTTTGAGCGAATAGTAGACAACTGCAGAGCCCAGAACCTGAGTCGGTAGAACGGCCAGTGTGTGAGCAAGTTATACGTCCCAGAGAACAACCAGCACTAAAAGCACGGTAACGCGTTCAACGCGGGAAGCACGAAGTACTGAACCACGGGTGTCTTACGATACTACGAACCCAACGTAACAGTTTGGAATATGGTGAGTAGACCGTCAGACTTTAGCTTTTGAGCTGCCTTGTAAACCATACTACGAAAAGTCAACGACTATAAGTGTTATATTAGACTAGTAATAGCAGAGTCGTGTTAGAGTGCTGTAGTTAGTTATTGAAGGAACGTACGTGGCGGTCCACCTGAGGAGCTACCAAGTTATTCGGTTTTAAAGTATATAACAATGTACAGTAACTGGTGTAAGCTGCTAAGCCCGGGCGGCGAAACAAACGCTGTCTCCGTAAGCTTAGGAAGTTACGACATTAGGCACGCTTTTCGTAGGTAAGTTTGGTGGCGCGAGGAAGAGCTCTATAACGTGCAAGAAAACGGGTACCTTCAGCCTAAGCAGTATAAGAAAGCCCCCGTGCGTAGGAGTATGTACTTTTGTGACTATAGGGAAGACTAAGAGGACTAGAGAGCAGTCTGTTTGGTCGCCTACGATAGTTACAGTTTCAACAACCTTTCCCGGGTAACAATGAACAAGTTGCCGGCTTATAATAGTGGCTGATGGAACCTGAGCTGTGTGTTTGACTGTGATGCTTTATGCCATTTCAAGTTAAAATGTGTTCAAGCTTGAATGATTTGTAGTCATAGAAATCCAGTTACGGAAGCGCTGTTAGATGGTGAGGCTGGTATGAAGCGATGGCTCTGTCCCTTTTGAAAAGGGTTACGTGAAGCTAGAGAAGGTTTGCTGTGAGAGTTTCCTGTGTTAAAGGCGTGGACGTTCAGACACCACGAAAAATTACCTCTACTTAGTATAAATTAGAAATCAGTAGCGCGACATACCTGCCGAATAATATCAGGCAGCGAGTTAACATAGTACCTATGCCCGAGAGCGCCGTCATAAGGGATTGAGCGAATACCACATAATCGTTGAATAGTGTCTTTGATGTGCTTGACGGACTTCACTGAGGGCACATTGTCCATATTGTTGACCCGAAGTAGCCAGAGCAAGATATCGATCTGTCGTTCTGAAAAAACGGAACGTGGGAGGTGCATGAGAATATCAAGCGTACACGTCTAATACATTAGATCAATACTAGTCGGCTGGTTGATAAGAGAACTTACAATTTTATCGGGCCATGGAAACCACTCCTCGTTCATAATTTGACGTCGAGAACGCGATCTATCACTACCTGCTCCAATAGCAGTGTCAGTAGCCTGGTTGTCATCTGCTCAAAATGCGAAAGTGAGCTGCATACTACTGTGTAATAAGAGTAACGTACCGTTATGCAATGTCCGCCCTGTAAAAACCTCTTCACCATGCAATGTCCGCCCTGTAGAAACCTCTTCGTCTTCTGATATTTCAACTCCCTGATCATCCGAGAGGTCATCTTCATCTAAAAAACCAATTAAACCTTGCGCGATCGTTGCCGTCGTAACTGAGTAGTTGCTGAAGTCGTCTGCTGAATTGCCGAGCTCAAGATCAGGAGTGCTATGAGCCATGTCGTCGAGAAGACAACGTAACTCTGAGTCAACAATGGAGTCGGATTGAGCTTCAGGTAACATCGAACCGTTCCCACGATGCTGCTGCTTTCTCGAATGATATCTGACTGCATCTTGATGTGACTGGGATTTCTCGTGCTTCTGTACCGCCCGCCGATCATGGGGTTTGTTGTCCTGACAAAGGGTGCAGAGCCATTTGTTCCCCTTTGTAGACGTCCAGACTGGAAAAATCAGATCCTGGATTATTAGTATTAATAGTTGCGAGCTTATCTGAATGACTTCGTACCATCAGGGTGTGAGGATAGTCCATTAGGCATAGTAGGCGAGCAATGGGCCTGTTGATCAATTGATTATTATACCAACAATCAAAACAACTGTTGCGCGAGGATATCTGTAAGACACCCTACATATAGAGTACTTACAAGGCAGAACCGTAAACCGGTGTTGTTTCTGGTATATCCTGCGTTCAACCGTAGTGGGATGACCAAACAAGCCTGTTGACGCAACAATTATTGTGCTGACAGCAGATAGAGAGACTGCTGAAGAATAACTCGAGGATGTTCTACACAGATGGTGCCTGCGGGTTGCAGCCCTTGTTTGGTGTTGTTCCAAGGACAAATCGCTTATCGCCGAAAGACCAAACAGTTTGAACCTCCGGTTGATGTGCAAATGAACCTGACGCCTTCCGCTCGGCGGCTGACGGACAATTCAACAGTAACACTTCATTTTTGTTTGTGCTTGACTGACGGATCTTGTCCTAACTCAGTACTTTGTTTATATTCAAAACAGTACAGTACACAAATTAATATATATATTGAGCGCAAAAAGGACCAGCTTAACCACAGGTTCAACTAACTTCTTACTGTGTAAGTATCTAGTCCGAATTCTTTCTCAACTCTCATCAATATCATGTACACAAGTACTTGTATTACACACACATGGTAATCATTCAATGCATCCAGTAAGCTTCGTCTTTTCTTTTCTCAGCAACTCTCATAATATACTCCTCGACTTCGCATACCAACACCACCCCCGCCAGCGCAATCACTTTAAACATAAATGCTTCACTTCTATCGCTTTCAGCTCCGACTTTTCTGTTCCTCCTCCCTGATTATCCCCACTCGCGCCCTCAGCTGGCCGACACCTATCTTGGACTGGCGCTTCCGAGTGAAAAAGGCACGTAAATCACTGGACGGGGGAGGTCCAGAGGGAATAACGTGAGTTAGGGTGTTTCTACACTGGCATGCTTGATGAGTAGATAGTCTGATTACTCGTTACTGACGCGGCGGGTACGCGACACCGCAAGCAGCTCTTCGGGACGTGTTCACGAGAATGTAGAGCGGGCGCTACCACTGCAACGGATACCAGCTATTGTAATGCATTTGAAAAACATCTGTCTGTCTCTGAATTAACGGGTTGTCGACTTGAACAGAAGAAAAGAAGCTTGATGCGCTCGTATAACCCCGCCACGAACCCAGCTCGCAAAAACTGAATCAAACATGCACATGTGCAGATCAAAGATAATTGCACAAAGAAAAAAAGATCGGTACTGACTACATCGGGTCCTAGCAAAATAATTATTCACTTCCATGATCCATATCCATGTGCATCATATAAATCAGATATAGCGATTGTCCCGTTGTGGAATCCTGCCAGCGAGGAATGAATGCAGTACTGGGTACGGAACGGTTGACGTCCCAAGTTATCAGGTCTATGCGCCCAACAATAAATATCTGGGAATCGGAGCACCAAAGCTGGGAGACACAGATGCTTGAATCGCACGGAACTTGGCTTGATCAGTGAGAAAAACCCCTAATCCGCAGGTCCCGGTCACCGTTCTTTATCGTCCTCGTCGCTCCATATCAGATCATCACCATCATCCTCCGGCAAACCGCAATTCCCACTCGACCTAAACGACGAGATGACGTTTCGTCTGCAAACACAATAAACAACGCGTGAGGTTCTGAGAATGAGAAAGAATAAGATCAGCCACCTTGCGAGTAGATCTTCAACGCCCGCTTGCCCCGCTTCCCAGTCTACGCGTACCCAGTTATGCACGAGCTCGCCGTCGCGGTAGACTAGCAGCGTCGGGAGCATGTCGGTGTCGACGTTTTCTTCTTGGTCTCCCTCGTCCTCTTCGTCGTCGTAATAGGGCTTCTCATTAACCCCATCAGAATATGGATCCTCTTCATCATCATCATCTATAAACCTTCCCGGCATCCCATTCATCTTGGAGCGCACCCGATACGAAGGAGTAGGGGACACAGCAGTCGACGCGAACCCAAGCGCAGCAGCCCGCGCACGCAAGAACTTGGTCTCGGGATACATCCTCGCAAGCCTCGCCAGCACCTCATCAAGCGCAAAACACCGATCCAACGACTACAACACCCATCGTCAAAACCCAAAAACCAAAACCCACACCCCAAACCACACTCACCGACTCATACAAATGCACAACCACCCAAACCCCCCGATCCTCCCTCTCAACAGCACTCACGAACCCCCCACGGCCGACCTCGCGCAGATGCCCAAAGCGGCCCGTCTTGGGCAACCCGAGGATATCGGTGCGCTTCTCCCCCCTTTCAGGGTCCAAAGCGTCTTTCTCAGCCTCCTCCTCCAAGAAGGTCTTCCCTCCAAGATGAGCCCTCTCCATCCGCCTGCGCACCTCCTCCATCTCGCGTGCGCGCCGCGAGGCTTGGAGGGCGGCTGCTTCGTGTTGGTCGCGGATGACGCCTTTGACGCCTGTGCGTCCTGGGCCCATGCCGATTGATTCTTGTTGTTGCTGCTGCTGTTGATGTTGGTATGCATCGGATTGTTGGATGTGGGACTGGGACTTGGAGTGGTGGTGGGAGGCGTCAGACGATGTAGATGCAGATGCGAATGAGAGTGTTGGAGAGGGACTGCGTTCTGGAGAGGAAGAGCGCGAGTCGGTGTTTGTGCCGAAGAGCTTGCCTGAGAGGACTAGATGCTCGATGTCTGCGTCCTGTGAGGCAATGAGCGATGGTGAGCATTAGTGTTAGTGGCAATGTTAGTGATAATATGAGTAGAGCTTGCCATTTATTTTGTTGCTAGTACTAGCGCTGTGATTTAGATGAGATGCGTTCAGATTGTTGAGATCGCGACGAGTGATATCTACAAGTACAAGGTGTTGTGGTTGAGGGGCAGATCTCAGATCTGGAATTTGATTTCACGCCGCCAAGTCAAGGTTCCCAAAAAAGCTGTCATTTTCCATCCTCCTACTAGCTACGATATGCATGGTATGCCACAATTGCAAGAATGCCTCCAGCCAAAGGAACAGAAAATCCAACAAAAGGAAGGAAGGAACTGAAAAACCAAAGGAGTGGAAGGAATGTAATGAGCGTATGAATAATATGATGTGATGCGATGCGGGTTATGCTACAGTCCTCGACCCCAAGAAAAGGAAATGAGAAACTGTCCAGTGGAAGAAGTTGGGAAAGGGTGTCCGAATCGGTGGACCGTGAACCGGGAGCAAAGTTAGCGAGCGGAGGGCACGGACGCTGGTTGTGCCAACTCCACCTCACTCGAACCGAGTAAG
This sequence comes from Suillus brevipes Sb2, assembly GCA_011800875.2. NCBI lineage: Eukaryota > Fungi > Basidiomycota > Agaricomycetes > Boletales > Suillaceae > Suillus > Suillus brevipes. Next base: position 11,593 of record JRHT02000330.1, on the reverse strand, counting down.
AAAACTCCAACTCAGAAAGAAAGAAAAAACGGAGAAGAGAAACACAACCAAGAAACGAGTGCGATGGTATTTGTAGTATGTGTGTGGTTATGGTTATGGGGGGTGGATGAAGGATGCATGTACGAGGTGTTTGATACAGTGATAGACGGACGGTGACGCAGATATACAATGGCCCAGGAGGGAAGATAAGGAGGGGGGTATGCATGGAGAGAGCACAGAAACAGAAACAGAAGCAAAATGCAATGAAAAGAAAAGAAAAGTCAAAAAAGAGAGAACTAGACGAGGCTACCAGCACCTCCTCCCAGCCCAACTCGTTTCAAATCCCGCACAGTAATATTCACGCCCCGGAAATCCTCAAGCCACACCTGCCGCTCCCCACACCGGGCAAGAATCTTCGCCCAAAATTTGAGGATCCGCGTCTCGGGACGTTGCCCGCCGCGCATCGAATGCGACGCCCGGCTCAGGTCACGGATGTAGCGTAATGACGGGAACGCATTGTTGAACAGCAACGACGAGATTTGCTCCACCAATGGGAAAAATGGCGCATCGTCTCCTACGTCTGCTGGGAACGCTGATGCGTCGTCCATGAGGCGCTTATCGATGTCGCGAATACCGATGAATTCGAGACTTTTGTGCCCGGGAAGGAGGACGTGGGGTGCTATCCAATCTGGGTTCTGCCAATTCCACTCTGCGTCTGCAGAACAGATGAACTCTTTCAGGTTGGGGCACCACTCTGCTAGTGGGATTTGTTGGACGGGGCGGGGACGAAGTGAGAGGTAGTGCTCAACGACGAGCGAAGAAGAGTGTCCCAGCTCCAACTGGTGTAGTTTTTTGCCATGCGCGGCAAAGAAGTAGGCGAACCCGGGGCCTGCATAGCCAAAATCTGAAGAGACTACGGACACATTCCGCAGATTTGGCATGTCCCATGCCGCAAGTACCGCAAAAGTCGTGTTATCAAGCGTCAACTTAAGAGACTGAAGTACAGGAAGGGAAACAATGGGTGATTTCGACGCGAAGAGGTGGCCAGAAACGAGAGGTATGCTGGAGGACGAAAGTTCCAGGTATTCTAGGTTGGCCGCAGTGCGCCGGAGAAGGGGCGACACATGTTTTGGGAAGGGGTCATCGCTGTAATTGGTGAGAGAAAGTCTGCGGAGTTTGCTATTCGAATTCGCAAGCACGGAGACCATCTGTTCCGGGGAACAGCGCACGTCGATGAACTCTGAGTACCGCGTGCATCGCACGGAGTGGTGATCGGAGTAGATGACGAGATGGGGTGCATAATCGAGAATGGTACGGATGTCATCCGTGGCGCACCGCATAAGGACGGGCGTTTCCATGTGTAATCGGCGGATGTAGTGGCCACTCGATGGTTTGCCTTCTATGAATTGCGTGAGCAATGTGAGCGCGAGCGCTTTTGCTTGGCTGGCTCGACTGATCCAGACGAATTCGTATAGGTACTCTTGCAAGTATCTATTCCACGCTTTGCTCACAAGCGATAGGTCCCGCTTGATCTTCATGGAAGCGTGGTAATCTGCGACTTCACATGGGGTTTCTAGGAATGAGAGGCCGAGGGAGATGTCGAGGGGGTCTGAGTTCATGGTTGTGGCTTCGCGTAGGATCATGAGCCATATTTCTGTGGGAAGGTAGGGGAGGTCGAGTGCGGGCGAATGAATGAATGATATCCGGGGTGTGTCGCAGAAGGTGTTTCGCCTGTGACAAAAAAACATGAGACACTCTGAAAGACATATAAAGTACATGGATGGATGCTCGACATTACCGAGGGCACCCTCGTCGAGTCCTGCCACGTATCAACACCTGAAACACTCACCGTTTCGCATGGACCTTTGAGGCCATCGCCGTCAGCAGACAACGGATCTGACGGACAATCTTTTGATTGTCTACAAAGCGCATTATCAGAACAGGACTCTGAAAGAAAAAAAAGCAGAATGAAAGAGAGAGTGAAAAGGTTGGTGGCTCAATCGGTGTCGATCCTGTAGGTAGTAAGGAACTAAGTAGGATAGTCAGCGTCTATATAACCGACCCTGCCTCACTGATATTTCACACGCTGTTTAAATGTAGTGAAAGTTATGTAAGCACCCCACAACCTTGGAAGATAAGATGGCTGTAGTCATATCGGACTTGGGAACGGTGCGTGCACAGGATGGATCACTGAGTCATTGGCTGACTATGCTTTTTGACTGACTCCCTCTGACTGATCATGCTGGCCTTGATCAATTGAACCCAACACCCGCTAGTAAAATAAAATAATTCAAGGGTTCACCCTCGGACGCAATAAGACAAAACGCCGTACACTTTGGACCTACGGCAAGTCGCATAAATGATATAGGCTCCGCGGTTGGGAAGGCCCTCTGTAACGAGAAAGATTAGCTTTAATGAAAAATGCATATCTAAAGGCAACCATATGGTCTCATGACTATTGGAGCTTGGCGAAGGCGCCATGGGAGTGTGGAGAGGCCCGAGTTGTATTCATCTAGGCACATAGCACGAGTGACAAGGCTGATGAACGCCGTCGAATTCAATCTTAATATCAAAATCAAAATCAAAACTTCCGTGGGTCTGCTTTTTTTTTGCCTTCGCGACCTGGACGTCAAACAAGGTTTGCGATCGTTGAAAAGTTATCGAACACCGTGAAGCACGAGCTGGTGTGGTGATCCGTGGTCATATCGAACGATTCAGCATCGGAACTTCCGGCTCTCGTTTGTGACGCATCCTTTCGGCAAGGACCTCGCCCTGGCTCTATTCGGGTGCAGGTACGGCAAAACGCGTGTGCGCGGCTCCGGTGTTCATGAAGGGATGTTTATGCCCCATGGTGCATGCACACATGAACGCTGAACTTGGCCATCTTCGGAACTAGGTCTCCATATTTCAAATTTCCGAGTCCACAAGGTCCTGGAAGGCTCAAGTTTAGGCGAGAAGTACTCTGGGACCGTGCTAGGCGGGTTGCGGTACTATCCATAGTATTCTCGACCCTCGGAGGGTCGAGAACCCTGCTAGTAGCTGTAGAATGTTCTTCAAGAATTTCACCCACGACCAGAATGAACTTTACCCAAAACTCGAGTCCTCACGCTGAGTGACCAAATGTCTCATCTCGGTTGAGAAAATTACCCACTGTTGCCGATTACCCAGTAACGGGATAGCCAAGTACGATAGAAGCATTCAGTTGTGCTTACTATGCAAACTTGTAATTCTTTGCAGTGTGTCAGATCTGACGCTTTTCGTTGATCCAATACTTGGGTAGTCATCGAAGGTTACAAATCTTAGTCCACTCGCCTAAGTGTACTTCTGCGGGACCGGGGGAAGCACCATTTACGTTGTGTGATACAGTGAGGTTTTCCTGGGGGAGCGGTCCTGACATGATTGGTGGAGACTTAATTGAACTCGGCATATTGTCGGGCGACTATCACGACCATTTGGTAAGATTTCTGGGTCTTCTTGATTAAATTCACGGACATACGGTTATGTTATTTGCACATGGTGTTTGGTGAGGTGAATCGAAGCAGACGCTGTGTTACGTTCGATGTGACTTTCGCCGGGCACACCGAACGAGGTCACTGGTTCAAGTCAGGTTCGTTCCGCTTGATGTTTCACTCGCGAGCTAGAGATTATGTTGCTTTGCAAGCACTGCTCGTCACCCGACGTATGCGTGAGTCATGGGCATTGGGCAGTGTCAAGTACGAACCCAGGCTGTTATAGAAGACAATCGTTGAATTGATCTGCTTACAGCATTCATTGCCTTGCAAGTCGCTCCACCCGCTCGTGGGTGCTGGTTGCCGATCAGTGGACAGGCTTGCGAGTCAAAACTCAGAATTGCGCTTGGAAGTAGAGTTGCATGTGAAGCCGTCAACGAAATGCGGTGTCTGAACTGAATCTTAAATATTAGTGATAGGGTTGCTTGGATGACGGACTGGTGGCGCGACGAAGGTTGTGTTACTAAAGTTGATCACAAAGAGTCGATGGGAAGATATTTCTGCTCATCAAACTTGATTCGGCGTCAAATAAGAGTTTGTTGAACAGCTGAGGTAACATGCGAGCGTGCTTACAGGTTTGGGGTTGATACTCGGCCTGGGTGGATGGACTTCTCTCGTTCAAAACGACCCACTTACTACGAGTGCACCCTCGCCTGGCACCTGTGATGCTGGGTTGGAAGAAGTAGGGCCAGAGGAATGTGGCTGACCGAGGTCGACGGAGTCAAGGCCAGTCCTGGCAACTACTTCTCAGAGGTTGACAGCGAGTTTAAACACGGCTGACTGTTTCCGCCAGGCAGGTAACGCCTAGCTTGCACGGCAAGTCAAGGACGAGGTGGCGGTGTTAAATAGGGTGGGAAGTTGCTCTAAATGTAGGCACCGATCATACGCCCAGTGTCATACTAGTCGTTTCGTACTAAGCAAAGTACAACTAGCAACCACTATAGCATTCGTCTCTAGGCGGAGACAAGCAGCGACCTTGAGCTCGTCTCCAAGACCCTGATGAGCACGCCTCTTAAAGTGCTCACCCAAAGTTGAGCCACAATTGAAATGACGTATATATGGACTGTAGTGCGAACGCCGCGGTAGATGACTGCATCAATTTAACATCAATTCGTCATACTAGTTTTGATGTGCATGGCAACAAACTGCGCCTCCTCCAAAGCCGCATTAACTTAGGTACCAGGAATGTCTTGTATGAATTAATGATAAAAATCTATGGACAAATATCGGCCTTGCCATTCTTGTATGAATTCGACCAAGTTCAACATCGTAGACATGGTAAATAATTCTAGCGAAGACAGACCAAGGCCTCACTGTTCCCCTGCGAGATTTTGCCTGAGACTCTATCACGATAACATCGAGTGTCTTTCCAAGAATCAGGACAATTTCACATTTCGACCCAAATATCAAATACAGCGCCCAAATTTGTCAAGATAGACCCGGGGCCTTCCGTTGCCCAATATGTCTAGCCTCCAATCAGCACTAGCAGCACTGGTTGATCGCCAGTTCGCCAGTTATAAGATAGAATATGAGCCATGCTGCACTACGTCTTAACCGCCCTCGTTCCTCTCTTCTCCTCCTTCCACTAAGTCATTCTATAGGCGCTTGTAGCAATGATCGACTTGTCATTTGAACTCAAGGCACTAGGAGCTTTGGTCGCTCTTGCTCTCGCTGGCAACTTCCTCCGCACTAAGATACGATCGAGGTCGCGCTTACCTCTTCCCCCTGGACCCCCTGGTCATTGGCTGTTCGGAAACGCTCTACCAAGAACAAAGTGAGCATATAGTATACGATACTTTTATGTGGACGCTAACCATGTCACAGTCAATCTCAACATTTTGCTGAATGGATTAATACCTATGGGCCTATCATCTCGCTTCGGGTTGGGCCCAAGGTCATGATCATCATTGGCAGACATCAGGTAAGACATCTCCAAACTAATGCTAGAACACAAACTTGATAGAACTAGGAATCTGTTGACATTATGGAGAAAGAAGGTGGTCTACTAGCAGACCGTCCCCGTGCAGTTGCAGCAGGAGAGATTCTATCTAGTGGGCTACGTATGATCCTTGCGCCCGCAGGAGAGCAGTTCCGGAGACTTCGCAAGTGTGTAATTCCCTTTTTTGGCGACTGCTTTACTGAAATTATATCACCCAGGGCCGCACACACCCACCTTCAAGCAAAGGCTGCAGAATCCTATGCACCAATCCAAATGGACGCCGCCCGTGATCTCATCATCGACGTCCTTGACAACCCCAAAGAACACCAAGCAGCCGCAAATCGGTGTGTTTTACTTTATGGCTGATATGATCACCACTTATACATTCCATTCAACTCAAGTTATGCCGCTTCAGTCATCTTACGTGTCATGTACGGCAAATCCACGCCCACCGCCATAGACGCCCCCGAGATCATCATCATCCACAAAATGCTCAAGCGTTTCCAAGCGCTCATGCGACCTGGGTTTTCATTTATAGAACGCTTCCCAATATTGAAATACGTCCCGGGATTTACCTCCGAGTTGGAGGCATGGCGAAAAGAAGAATGTCAGCTCTTCCACACTCAACTGGATCGTGTTTCGAAAGAAATTGTCAGTTTTTTTTTGGAAATTTGCTTATCTATTTCCCTCCCCTAATTGGTTCGTTGCAGGGAACTGGCGATGCTGGACCCTCGTTTTCGAGGTATCTTCTTGAGAACCAGGCTTCGCATAAGCTTTCGGACGCAGAGATGGCGTATCTTGCTGGTTCGCTTTTTGGTGCTGGCGCAGATACGACTGCTGTTGCGATTATGGTTGTTATCATGGCTGCTGCATGTTTCCCCAAGGCACAGGCGAAGGTGCAGGAGGAGCTGGATACCGTTATTGGTCGTGACAGGGGTAGGTCCACATGTGAGCTTATCTGAGTAAATGAGTCTCAACCCTGCCGTTCTAGCTCCCACATTCGACGACGACGGCTCCCTCCCGCAGGTAGAAGCGTTCATGCTAGAGTGTCTCCGCTGGAGGCCCGTGACGACTCTTGGATTCGCCCACCGTGCCCTGACTGATATCGTATACGTACGTTTCCAGTTCTTTTGCGTGATGGGGTTCTTGAATTGATTCGCTGTGAGCAGAAGGGCATTTGCATACCACAGGGCGCTATCGTCTTTGGCAACCACTGGTACCGAATGAAGTGTATTCTATACGGAATTTGTGCGCTGATTCCTTTTTTTGCAGGGCCATTTCGCGCGACCCGAGCGTCTACCCCAACCCTGACAACTTTGAGCCTGAGAGATGGCTCAACAGCGAGGGTAAAGTCCGGGAAGACCTCAAATTCCCTTCATTCGGATTCGGACGGAGGTAAGCCCATTCCTTCCCTCCCTTCCCCCCGCGTGTGTGCTGAAGAAGAACACACAGGATCTGCCCCGGCCGACACATTGCAAACCGGTCGATCTTCATCAACGCTGTACTCCTGTTGTGGGCGTTCAAGATCTCGGAAGACCCTGAGAAGCCGGTTGACCAGGCGGGCTTTGTGGATGGGGTGATTGCGCATCCAAAACCGTTTGCTGTGAAGTTTGAGCCGCGGTTTGGGGATGAGGCGTCGTTGAGGAGCGTTATGGCCAAGTATGGGGACGGGATGTAGGTTCTTTTTTGGCTTGACGTGAGGTATGATGTAGGGTGGGGTGAGGTGTATTGGTGCTGGGGCTAGGGCTGGTATTTTGACACGAGTGTGCACGGTGGCGTGTGGCGTAATTTATTAAAGATTTTTTTTAGTTTTATATCGTCTTTGTAGGCGTAGTTCAAAATATTGAGGTTATACGAACGATTTGTACTACATAGATGTCAGGTTTGACGAGACTTTTGTTTGAGCTCAGTCAGCAAGTTTCAACATGTGTGAGGCGACTTGCCTCGAGAGCATCTGCTACGCGGAGTTAGTGCCTGGACTCGGGCTTGCTTCACTTCTGAACTTTAGCTCACAATCAGGCGAATCCTATTATCCTACGACCCCATTTAAATCAGTAAGGGCCAATATTAATTAATTCAATGGTCACCAAGCGCGAATCCTCATGTGCTCCCCAACGACCGCACTTTGGTTGTCACGAATAAATGGAGATAAAATGAGGAACATACATGACTCTATGGGGCGTTGTTCACATGACCTTGTGTTCTTTGGATATCTTCGCAAGCTCGTCCCTTGCCGCCCTGTACATGATCTGATTGAACGCTTCCGCATTCTGATCACTGGAAGATTCAGCGATCGGAGTGTGGAAGCGTTAAAGATCTTTATACTTGGAAGAGAATTTCCGTTGGATCTTCGGCTTGCGATCGAAGACTGGCTCTCCACGCCTTAAGCAGGCGCACTGCAGCGTTTCTTACAAAGGTACGAGGGATACGAAGCGATTGGGAAAACAGACGATACGACGTATAGCACACGTATCGGGGCGCATATAATCTGTCTGGTGTGCTTCCTAGAAATTTCAGGGAGAATAATTGGGGGAGGGAAGGAGTAGACAAAGAATTCTGGTGCTGATGGTGAGAGAGCGGGGTGTGTGAAAGGGGGTGATGTGAATGATGCTGGATAGGATTCAAGGCACCATTTGTATAGAGCGGGTAACCTGGGGAATCGGGATGGTGGGGTGGACCTATGCTTTGCTGTGGGTGGTGCGTATGTATGTGTGTGATTAACATTTCGAGACTAAGGGCCTTTGGGGGGGAGTGGGCGGAGGGACGCGTCAAGGCGTTGTGAAGTGGCATTTCGGTGGATTTGATAGCTTGGGTCGGCTGCTTGCTGCGTGTGGTATATGGAAGGAGCGAGCCTCCGTTGAGTTCGATTGTGAAAAGTGAAAAGGAGGAGGGTGAACGGGTGCAGAGGGTGAATGGATTGCAGCGGAGTATTCGGGAGAGGGTATGGTGCATGCATGGTTGAGTGGGAAGGCGCTGGCGGGGATAGTGTTGGGATATGAAGTCAAGGAGTGGTTTCCGGATATTATGAGAGTTACTGAGAAGAGGTAGAAGAAGGCAAAGGCGAAGAATTTACTGGATGCGTTGAATGATTACCATGTGCGTGTAATACAAGTACTAGTACTTGTGTACATGATATCGATAAGAGTCGGGAAAGAATTCGAACAAGATGCTTAGCAGGGCTGCACAGCTAGCACAGCTAGCACAGCCAGCACAGCCGCAAGTACTTCCGAAGAAGTTCGAACCTGTTCTGGCTTGGTATGACACAATATTTTGATTTCTAGAATTGGGCTAGGGTTGCACAGCTAGTAGCCTCATGAAATGGTATGCCTCATGGCTTCCTGATGTTAATCTGGATAAGTATTATAACGCCTGCCTGCCCTCCCTCCTTCACTCTCCTACATTTCTGACCTACGAAAGGGCCGCCATCGCTTAACCATCTCATCAAAATGCCCATTCCATTGTTCCAGGGGTTCGGAAAGGTCATTGCATTTCGTTTGAAGCGCCCTAAACAGAAAGGACGCACACAACACAACTCGACAACAACCAACCATGAGGGCATTAGCTCTATCCCTGCAAACATCTCTAATCCTAATCCTGCATTTGTACCCTCTTCAATTTCTTCGCCAGTGCCCCACGTTTCTGCGATTAGAGAATCAGGTCTCGAGGGCTCTATCAATCATTCTTCTGCAAGATCCTTTGGGGGTGTATCTCTTGCCCGCGAAGCTTCTGACATGGCTCAGGTAGCTTTGCCATTTGTGCAGGCCATTGCAAGTGCAATTCCACTTGTCGGCGCTCCGATGCAAGCCGCTATTAGTGGCATATTGACCGGTCTTCGAGCCATAGACGTGAGTGTTTGTTTAATGATGACAATACTATCTCTTGATTCCAAGGACTATCAGAGACGCAGTCAGAACAAGTCGGACCTTGATGCCCTGACATCACGACTCAATCGACTGTGCCTTAATTTGTGCAACGCCCCGCCAGCCAGGGATCCTGCTGAGCAATCACGGAGAGATTCATTTGTTAGGTATTCATCCTGTTAGCGCGTGCTTGCATCCATCTGATATCGAGTCATACTTAGGATGCTGCAAGACACTTCAGCACGAGTGGCGACGTTGCATGAACGTTGTCTCGCATCCACACCCGTCACGCAGGCCATCGCTGGATGCTTTATGGACATCGACCGTTATCCTGGCAGACTATTTGGTTGTGTTTTACTCTCGAAGGGTGTTTGTGTTCGCTCACTGTGTGGCTAGTGGTCGTTCCAAATCCAAAGTCAACATGACATACACGAAGAGTTGACGATTCTACGGAGGCAACAGGAGAACCTGCTGATTACAATACAGAGCCTAATGATCCGTCCACAATCCTCCATGGGACCGTCTGCATCGCCAGGAGCCATCGCGCTTGGCTGCGTGACTTTGGTAGACGCAACAGGCCACCACCATGCAATTTCAGTGAACTGCTGCACCTCGTATCAGGTTCGCTCCGCTTGCCACAGAATCTTTCTCGTGGAAGCTGACTCGTCAAATTTTCTTTAGCAACTCAATGAGATGCTCCGAGTTCTGTTTCAACGCGATGCGATTGAAGCCCAAATTCAAAGACGGTATATAGAAAAAGGAGAGTATGATTTGTGCATTGACGAGGGCATGCAAGTAACCCCACTCACAAGCCACGGATGGTCGAGTATCGAAGCAGGCACGAAGATTGTGATGAGGGTTACTATTCAACAAGAGACAAGATCACTCTCTGAAGTTGACTACAAATGTCGTTTTTGCGGCGCTGTGAATCGCCTTAGCGTCGGGTCTGTGAAGTTTGAGTCTGGAGGGCGGACTGTTCGCTCGACTGATTGGTGAGTATGTTTGTTTCCCAAGTCTTGATGGTGCCTAACATTGAGAAGTCGAGAGTGCAAACGACGATTTCAGATCACCCGTGGAATATGTCCCTAAGGATCAGCTAATACAATCCTCTAACAGTGACTCCAATCGGACGCTGACGGTGCCGCGGCCATGTCTCGCTCTCAGAAAGTGCGTGATCTCGTGTTTTGAGCTTATCGACGGACGTTGACGGTGCCACGGCCACGCCCCGCTCTCAGTTGGTGCGTGATCTCGTGCTTCAAGCTTCTCGGCGGATGCTGACGGTGCTACGGCCATGTCCCGCTCTCAGCATGTGCGTGATCTCGTGTTTCGAGCTTCTCAGCGGACGCTGACGGTGCCACGGCCATGTCCCGCTCTCAGACTGTGCGTCATCTCGTGTTTCGAGCTTCTCAGCGGACGCTGACGGTGCCACGGCCATGTCCCGCTCTCAGCAAGTGCGTGATCTCGTGTTTCGAGCTTCTCAACAGACGCTGACGGTGCCACGGCCATGTCCCGCTCTCAGAAAGTGCGTGATCTCGTGTTTCGAGCTTCTCAGCGGACGCTGACGGTGCCACGGCCATGTCCCGCTCTCAGCAAGTGCGTCATCTCGTGTTTCGAACTTCTCAACAGATGCTGACGGTGCCACGGCCATGTCCCGCTCTCAGGAAGTGCGTCATCTCGTGTTTCGAGCTTCTCAGCGGACGCTGACGGTGCCACGGCCATGTCCCGCTCTCAGATTGTGCGTGATCTCGTGTTTCGAGCTTCTCAGCGGACGCTGACGATGCTACGGCGATGTCTCGCTCTCAGTTGGTGCGTTATCTCGTGGTTCGAGCTTCTCAGGGGACGCTGACGGTGCCACGGCCATGTCCCACTCTCAGTCGGTGCGTGATCTCGTATTTCAAGCTTCTCAACGGACACTGACAATACTACGGCCATGTTCTGCTCTCAGGAAGTGCGTGATCACGTCTCCTCAATGTGTTGCCGCTTGTTGACCCCAACACGACCAGGAATTGTTTTTACTCGATGCTTCTAAAACTCCGGGCATGTCTCCCCAACCAAGGAATTCCTCTGCACATGGTATGTGATCTTGTCTTTTGGGATGAATAGCGAACACTAACTCTTTCATTGCACCAATAGACGGTGCGTGCCTCTATATTCAGCTGTTTTAGAACATGTCTTTGTACTGATTACATGTAGCACAATATGGATCCAGCGGCATCGAGGAGATTGAGTAAAATAGCGATACGGGGGATGGCAAGGAAGAAGGCTCAGAAGATGGAACAGCAGAAGGCTCAGACGATGGAACGGCA